>JAOWBL010029621.1:0-30139 GCA_028564865.1 Zenarchopterus dispar
AACCGGGCCTGTGCTTCTTTTTAGTACCTCAAGAAAGTCTTTATAAAGATATTTTCTGCCATTTTGATAAACTTTTTGGTGTCTTGTATCTTTATATGTGGCTCAAAGACATATGTTTTTTTGTTTGTTTTGCTGTGCTTCATAACGTGTGTTTGGGCACCTGAAGTGACTACCAGCTGATGCGTCACAAACCCTTTCTTTCTCATCTGTCTCGATCTAACAACATTTGTATTTGTAACTCAGAAACAGGTAACGTTGTGACATCTTAATGTTAGGACAAATCTCAGAGAAAGTACAGTCTACACAAGAAAGAGTGACATGGAGGTAACTGTCCTTCTCTACCTCCACCTCTTAAAACCAGCTGTATGAACAGAGCTGTAAAAGCATGGCTGAAACTAAATGACTTTAGGATAAAGACGTATTTTGACCTAAATGCATCACAAAGGTTGATTAAGACTTCAGTAAATTGTTCCTACATGTTATAGAAATGATATATGTCCTTGAAACTCTCTGCATGTAATAACATACATGCAGAGAGGTGGAGTAAGATGCAGTTTTAATGAAAAGCTTGGACTTACTGTCCCACTGGTTTTGAATGATTAGTATGAGCCTGATGCATTTCATGATGAAAATGGCTTCTTATTATTCTGAACTAATTTTTAATTGAACTGATTTTTAAATGCATATTTAGACAACCTGCACCCCTTATACTCACATGGAGTCTCTCCTGGAGCCATCGTGATGATAACAGTTCATAAAACATGAGATATAAATGCACTAAAGTCTAATATGAGGCACATTTTTAATTAAAGTTAAATCAGGAGCAGCACAGGAATAAAATGTTTGGAATATTTTGGGTACAGATAAAGATGAAACAAATCAGGAATGTTTTGCCCTCCAGGCAGGAAGAACTGACTCAGCAGAAAATGAAAGAGCGAAACAAGAACAGTGATGATTTCTGCCTGAATCCATGTAAAGGAAATAATAGGACTGATTGTAGATTTAATTTTGTGCTTGGGTTTAGTTCTGACTGAACTTTGGTTTTAGGAGCCAACAATACACACTCACCAACACAACTTACATGGCCCGACACAAACAAGCTGACACTAGCGTAAAGTTTAAGCAGCACCAATTATCATACCCACCATTATCAGCCACGGACACTGAAGGCAGCATGAAGAGGGGGAAAAAAACATAAAACTGCTTTTCACAGTGCTGCCCAGATAAGTTATATCTCTAATACTACGATTTAACCAATACATCTCAATTACTGCTGGATTTACATCACTTCAGAAAGGAATGAGAACGGATTTTACACTTACAAAGAAAACAAACACAGCATTTAACTACAAATGTAGACCCTTTCATCCTACCACAGACATGCATCTTGTTAAAACATGTCTGGCCGCTATAAACTACCAGGTGAAGATGTGAATTCAGGTGAAGAGTGCTCACAGGGTCTGATGCAGGTATGAACCTGTAAAGGCTGACACCACCACTGCTCCCTCTGTTTACTGAGGAGAAACATACCAAAGACACGAATGATTCACTTCCATCAGTTCAGCTGCTGCTTCAGTCAGTATGAAGCAGCATTACACACCACGGTGACATGCAAAAACGGTTGACAGGTACACATCATGCATTTGAAGTCCAGGTGAAGTGACACCAAGTCGGAGTTTTTTGTGTTAAAATATGACTTTCACATCCATTTAAAGGAACATTTGAGTACCTTTGTCTATCTCTCACAGTTACCAGAGATATTATGGACTTGTTGCTGACTGTGAATGGAGAAGGAGCATCTTTAGATCGCACAACATAATGTTTTGTGAAAGGACACACTGGGGATGGATTATTGCACCTTTGTGAGATTATTGTGAGTGTACAGATGGTGAGTGGAGGTGGAATAAGGAGGGAACCACCAGGGCATCTTTAAATCACAGTTACAGTATGAAAGTGGGTTTAGAGACCAAAGAAAGTAATGACAGAAAAGAAAATGAGGAAAACAATTTAGTGTTTTTAAAGCAACTTAACCTCCACACCAAGAAATGGGACCACTGAGCTAAAAAAAAAGGGCCTCTGTATTGCTTTTACAGAAATAAAGTTAAATACAGTTTATTTTCTTTTTGTAACTTTGTGTAGTTCAGGTGTCAGTATTGGAAGTATTAGTGAAATACAGCAGCTTCACATTAGCAAAGAATTTGTAGAAACATTATTCAAATAGTACAATTACAGATACTGTGTCAGCTTTGTAAAGTACTACCAACCTGTGAACTATTCAGCTATATGTAGTAGAAATGTCAGAGGTGGAAATACTTAAGTATTATAGTCAATAATGGTAATTAGTAAACAGTTTCCCTCTGGGCATCAACAATGTGCTATCTTAAATTTCATGTATTATTGTCATCAAAATCTATCTACATATTGTACTCAAATACAAAAATTTCCATGTAGTAAAAATACTGTAGTATTGTTGGTCTCATGTAGTATTTTTATCTGTAGAAATGCTTTTTAAATATCATCATCTCTATGTGGCAAAACATTAAAAGTATAAAGTATTTCCAATTGCATGCAGTAAAAGTACTGAACTCCAATTACATTACTGTAGTAAAAGCTGTGTAATATTATTGGTGTAATATGTTATCAGTTTTACACTACTAAATGGCCTTGCAGTAAAAGTACAACCGAATATTTTAGAGCTCTAATGATTTTGTTAAAGCATAAAAGCTGTGGCAGGTTCCACTGTGAGCCACGCAGGATGTCACGAGTGCAGGACTGCGGCTCCATCTGGTGGCAGTGTGGGGGGCTAGCAGGTCCCAGAGTGTGTGTGTATGTGTCTGAGTGTGTGCGTGTGTGAGTGTGTGAGTGTGTGTGTGTGTGTATGTCACCTCTTTAGCATGCTGGCAGAGGGAATCAGGCCGGCGCAGGAGGCCCCGCAGGGCAGCTTTCTGGCCTGCCACCACTGTCCATCTGACTGGTCGACAACCTCCAGCAGGTCTCCTCTGCTGAACGCCATTCCTGCATCTGGACACGGGATGGAGGAGTCCTGTAGGGGGCAGTAGTCCACCAGTGCCCTCATGTACACCTGAAAGACACATAAAATCAGTATTTTTCTACATTAAGAGGGTTTTAAGAGAATGCGTGGAGAGTTTGAGCTGTAGAGCTCATAAAAACCCAACACAACTTAAAAGGCTTAAAATAAGAGACTCCAACTATATTAAAAATGAAAAATGTATTTGACAGTTTCATGTTAATAAACACTTTTCACCTCTGTCTGTCAAATTGTCTTTAAATATGCAGAAATGACTGAAGGAGTTTGGTCAAAGAAACGGACTAATTCTGTATGCAGTGCGATGCATTAAAATATTAAAATGTTAAAAAAGGGAGCAGATCAGAAAATTTACCATCTTCCTGTGTTCTTGTAAGAGTCCAAATGTGAGAATGTAATCTATTGCAATAATTAAATTGTAACACATTAAAGCAATACAACAATGATTTTTCATTGTCAAGTATTTTCTTTTTCAGCAGCAAAGTTAACCAAGTTTATCTTTAATTATTGTGAGCTTTCTGGATCCTTCTAAATGATACCCGATTGAATGATTATTTACCTTATTCTTTTAGCCCTTTTAAAGTTTAGTCACTTAATAATGAGACACACTAACAACTTACATTTACAAAATAAAACTCATATTTCTTGTCTTAAACATTCAGGCCTGAGTTGCTGAAGTTAAATATTTCTAAAAGTGTTCTTCTGTTTGGATTTTCACCTCAACAGTTTCTAGACTTCACTTAGGAAAAATGTTATTACCACAATGTCCTAATCTATTAAAAGGTCATTTTCTTGCTTAGTGGTTAATTGGATGGCTTTTGGAGTGGATGACATTTGGAGCAAGCTGGAGAATAATTGAATCAATCACTCCAGTGCACGGGCCTGCTATTAATACAAGACAAGAAGGAGTTATTCCAAAGTTTCAAGACAATGTTTCCTGCTAAATCTAAAATCCCTGGAACTTTTGGAGTGAAAGTAAGCTTTGTTAAATTGTTCCTGCATTAACTCAATGCATGCCGGACAAATTTTCTGTTACCATTTTCTTGGAGATTTTGAGTATCAATCATGGAATTTTTAAAAAGCATGCTGGAGCAAGCGGTTTGCTGTCAGGATAGGCCCAATGCTCCTCATCCCTTTCATGATCTAAGGTCGACCTGCTTGGTTTAAAGGTCGGGTAAGCAGTTTCTGGATGACATCAACACCAAATCTCTGAGTAAACACGCCCCTTCATGAACTCTTCAAACCCCTTTACAAAGATCCTGAAACCGCCAGCAGTGACTTTAATAAGAATCAAGTTGTTTTTAATGAGTTTTATTATATGAAATGAGGTAATGCGATGTTCTTACCGGCTTCTGGTTGCTGCTGACTTGACCAGGATTTGGAATGACTTTAAACAGGATGGTGCCTTTGGAACTGGACTGACAAAAAGATAAACAGATGGAATTTTCATGTTTATTTTTTAAAAAAAATATTATGTATATTTATTTAATCTGTTTCATAAAAGAGGGGATTTAATGATCCCAATCTATTCTTCATGCAAAAATGGTTAGCTCAATAAGGAACAAATGTAGACATATCTATCCATTAGGTTTGAGTATTTTTGTTGATTTACACTTTAGGTTTTATAAGCAAAGTACACAACAACACATAAACTTGGCCTGAAGAGGTAAACCAGATTTAAAACTTTGCACTAATGTGAAAAGAATTCAAATGCCTGGCTGGGCTAAGTCATACCAAACCTGATTTTTTAAAAAAGAAAATTTGTCCACAAAGTCCAGTTAAAACAAACAATAGTTGTTTGATGTTTCATTTAAGTCATACATCACACAACCAGGGAAGGAAAACAAGACAAATGGAGAGATCTACGTATTACTGAGAAAAGATAAGAGCATCGATTATTTCATATTGGAGGGTGAAACCATCAAATGTCACGACTCGTGTGGGTTACATCACATATTTCAGCTGAAGCTGACCTACCAGCATCTGGATGACTCTCCCTGGCTCCATGCCCACCACTGGGTTTCCATTCACCTCCACTAACAGATCACCAGGATGCAGGAGTCCTGACATGCAAAGCCGCGTTAAGCCATCAACTGAATGCTTTTTTTTTTTTTTTTAAATCTGCTCAGGCATATAAAAGTACATCCATCTCCTATCACTCAGTGGTATACAGTTTCATCTCACCGCTGCGGTCAGCCAGTCCTCCATGAATCACCCGGGCAATGTAGATGTCTCCAGTTTCCTCTTCCCGCCTTATTGTCGCCCCCTAATGAACAGATATTTAGTCCAACATAAACTACTTTTAATAGCTAAAGAAAATACCAGAGAATAAGATTGAATTTAATATAACTAAATACCAATGGAGGAGAAACTGATGAAAATGCAGAGTGAATATGAACTGGTTGAAACTGTGTTTGGAAATCAACACACTTTAGACCCTCACCTGCTAAAATGGACACTCCCATTTCCACTTTTACTGATTTTTGGCTTAACACTAATTTACACAGCTTAGTAAATCTGGCCCGTTGCAATAATTAGAGTGTTTGGCAATTGGTTTAAACGTTCATGCAAAAGTTCAAGTCAGAATGGGAAACCATCAAAGTGTCATCAAAGTTGACATGGATGTCAGATGGTGAGACCCACATTCATTGCAATGAATCATTCTCGAATTTAAGATAAAAAAATAAAAAAATAATTGCATCAAATGAATCAGAGTTCTCAAAAATAGCTGTAAATCCAATAAATCACCAGATAGTTGGATGAAATGGGAAAGGTGAATTAAGAAAATGCAAATTCTTAATACCTTTCAGTTATATTCCTGTTGCATGTCTGCATGATCCAGTGAGAAAAAAACATATCTCAAAAGTGTTATTGATAGGGCGCTGATATGAATCATCCACTTGGTTCTGATTGAAAATCCAATAAATAAACCAAATGGGCAAAGTAATGCAGATGTAGCTTTAAATATCTTTTTTCCTGTTTAATGTTGTTCTTATTATCTTTTTATCCTGAAAAATCCTATTAGAGTTTTTTTTTAAATGACTCTTTAAAAGTCATTTTCAGTTTCTCAGACCAGACCAGAAAAGTGAGGAGACAGCTTGTTTTTGGCTTTATTACTTGTTTTTCTTCTTTTTCTTCTTTGTGGTCAAACACCCTGTGCTCTTTCTATGTCTTTCGTTGTCCAGCTGAGGTCTTGAAACTGTTCCATTGTTGAACCAAACATGTCCGTTACTGACTCTACCACCTGCCCTCTGGCTTGCTTTGGGTCCTCCGTTCAGATGGTTTTGACTCTGAGATGTTGCAAATCCTTCTCCAAAAGAACTGATGGATGATGAGGAGGAGGTAGATGGAGAGGAGGGCGAGAGGGGCCGTGGATACGGTGTTGGAGGTTTGTGAACCACTTTTGGGGACAATGATGAAACCCTCGGTGGAGGGATGGGACGATTCTGCAGTTTTGGCCTGCACGGTGGTGGCGCTTCTTGCTGTTTTTTGGATGCAATGATCCCCTGGAGCTTGTCAACCACTTCAGCGAGCAGGTTGACCACCTGGGCGTTCTCCTCCATGCTGTCTGTGATCATTTCTGTTGCCACCACCATCTTCCGGCCAAGGCGACACATGTCCCGACTGCTGTGCTCGATGCTGCCAGCTGCTGTCTCAACAGTGGACCTGAGCTCTTCCACGCTGCACTGTTTGCTGAGCTCCAGAGGAGCTCGGTGATGTTTAGGTTGCTGCTGCTCTGCTGACTTTTGTGTCTGTTTTGGTTGATCATGGCGTCCATTGTGATGAGGAGCATCACAGCAGTGGAGCGTGTGCGAATGATTTAAGATCTCTTCTTGTTGCTTATCATGAAATCCAGCTGTGCGTCCACCCCTCCTGACGGGGGAGGGCAGAGTGCTGACCCTCAGCTGCTGAGTGGCACGCTGAGTTGCAGGGCTAGCTGGTGCAGTGTGGACCACGAAGCGGACTTTGCTGGGAGTTGAGCTGCTTCTCAATCCATCGGTCGCGCCCTTTTTGTTCAAGAGCGGAGTGCTGGGAAAACTGACGCTGTAGGCTGGGATCGGAGGAGGAAGGTAGGTGTAGTCACTGTTTAATGGGCCATCTTCTCCAACAGGTTTGTGTTTATCTGACAATGAACAGGTACACATGAGGCAAAAGAAGGAAAAACAGAAAATTAAGAAAATCTATGCCAAAAGCAAAACTTAAGTTTAATGGCAATGAAGCCAAAGGGCAAGATGAACAATATGATGGCAGCTTGGCAGCAGCTGAGGACAGAAGATAAGAAATAAGAAAGTGAAGGATTCATGATAGATGACGAGGATTCTGATGTCCAAAATTTGCATGAAAACATGGCCTGGCAAAAGAATTGGGAAATGTCAGCATGGATGGAGGAACGTGGAGATGGTTGCACCATTCACACTTTCACAAGAATGGGTTCTGTTTTTCGTCGTCTTACCAGTGTGACTGTCAGCACCACAGACAGCTGGAGCCGATTTGTTGAGCCTTTGCTTCCAACGTTCTGCATTTTGCGGCCACAAACAGAAACTACCTGTAGACTCATAACGGTGAAGAACTGGGCGGGGCTGGCTTGCTCCCGGGAGGGGCCGAGCCCCGCCTTCGCTTTCTGTCAGTCTGAGCTCCTCCCCTGACCACGCCCTCCTTGTTGGGGTGAGGCGCTCCAACGTGAATCGCCGTAGACTGCACCAGCGCCTAGGAATTTCTTCTACCCCATCTCTTACATTTCCTCCATGTTCCTCTCCACTCTTGGCAAATAAAAGATGAGAAACTGGGTTTTCTTTGGTTTAAAAATCTTAAATTTTTAAAGATCAAAACATTTATCTTGAAAGCAGCAATCAGGGAATCCATGACTCCTGGAACTGTTACATTTTGCATTGCAGTCAGATTCTGCACACTTGTACACTACTAAAATGTTTTTGCCATTTTAAGGTAAATAAAAGGCTTTTTGTCATACAAACAGGAACATTTTGATAGTAATTTATGTGCACAGAGTGTTATGAGAAGAATGTATTGTCTTAGTCTGGCTTAAGGCTTTTGCTAAAAAAAAAAAAAAAAAATCCACCTCCAAAATTTCAAAATTATTCACACCCCATTCAAGTAAAACTTGCACGTTCTGGATTGGTTGTAGTGTCAGGTTTAAATTCCCCTTCTCCCAATAGGGATTCAACAGATAAAAAAAATCCCCACATTTAATGGCCTTATTACAACAGGATTTTCTATACTTTTTTATACAAATCCTTCTGTCTCACCAGTGGCTGGTTGTTTTTCACCAGACAAACAATCCTCATGGCTTCCTCATCTTCAGGTAACTCGTCAGGGAGAGGCGGTAAGACAGGTAGATAGTCTGACTGGGCCACGCTGTCGTGGGATGACAGGAGGGCCTGACAGACATGGAGACAACCATGAGGTGTCCAAACAGAGAATTCAATAGGAGCTGCACAGAAGTTTCACATGAACCTCAGCTCAGACCTGGACATGTGGTGAACTGAGGAGGCTGAGGAGCTCTCTGGCCTCAGATGAAGGATGGTGAGCTCTCTGTATTAAAGTCATGATCTGATGATGAAGCAGAGAAATGATGAGTTACAGCGTATTGTATGTTGTACCTCTATACAAGGAAGAAAAAGTATCCAATTTAAAATGTAGTTTTATGCTGAGCTCAGTTTCATAGCCACATATAACTAAAGGCTGCAATGGGTTTCACTAACAAAAATGAAATACAATAGCAGTAAATAGTTTGCAACAGTCAAGCTGTAATTGTTTTTAAAACTATTTTGCAGATAATTTTACAGAATGTGCTTTAATTGCAGCATTATAAAGTAACTGTAATGATGCATGTATCATATTAGATACATGAGTTTCTAGGACTGTTGAAGCATAATAAAAAATAAAAAATAAAAAAATGCAAATAAAAATTATATTAATGATGATAATAAAAATACATGAATACATACATAAATAAAATTACCCGGTGTATTCATGATGAAAATGAAAAAAAAAAGTAATTTTGAAATGGTTAGAGATAAAAATCTGAGTGTTTTTAATTTCAACATTTATTTAAAAAAATTAAATAAAAAACATTTCTTCCATGGATTATTACAGAAGTCACACCAGACTTTAAAAGGTCAAGAGGATGTATCACTGTTTAAAGAAAAAAGGAACATTTTCTGTGCTAAAGAGCATTGATTTGGATATTTGACAATCAAGTAAAAACACACATGAAACAAACTTGTCCCTTTGTTTGGGGCAGTGTTGGCCTGGAAATACACTAGAATTATCTGGCAACACCCACTCACATATACTTCTGTGTTCTGGAAGTGCATGACACAAACTTAACAACACAGATTTTAAAATGAGCAAAGTAAATACAAGCTGTAGCAGATATCCAACCACTGACAGCTCTGGAAGTTTAACACGAAACATCTGTGTGTATTGATGATGAATCCATGAATTGTTAGCGAGCCGTTTAGATACAGCTTTGAGAAGCTCAGGCAACTTAATAACTAACTGGTAAATGCCCATTGCTCACTATTTTTTAATTAATCAAGGATTTTTCTGGGAAAGTTTGATTTCTAACTTCTGGTCAGGATCTTTTCAAGATGCCTTCTAGTGAGCACATTTTCTGTTCTGGCAGACCCAGGACCAGCTGGCGAGATTACGTGCAATTATAATATATATAATTAACCTTTGGGGATTGACCAAATTAAATTGAATTGAATTGAAGTTTGGGGGTATCTGCTTAGCCATTTACCTCCAAGAGCTGGTCCCTGAATAACACCAGCTCTTGGGGGCCATTGAAGCGTTGTTGCATAGAAATATAATTATGTTTAAAATTTAAAATCCATTCATGTCTGATAGAATCAAATATCTGTTAAGTGGATTTTATTCAGTACAATGCTGATAATTGTAAATAAATAAGAGAGTTGATTGCTTCTACCACAACAGTTTATATAGACTGTGTGTGTGTGTGTGTGTGTGTGTGTGTGTGTGTGTGTGTGTGTGTGTGTGTGTGTGTGTGTGTTCACTGACCTCATATGAAAGGCCTGAGGCATAAGGCAGGAAGGGGCTCGGTGCCAACCTCTGGAACTGCATTAGGCATTCATAAACCTAAAGAGACAAAAAAAAAAAAAAGACACTGTCAGCTTATAGATAAAGAGTTTGGCTGTTTCTCTGCAGGATTTGTAAATGAGTCACCTTCAGCAGCGCACACAGCCACGGTGCCCTCAGCAGTTCATGCAGGAGCTGAGCACCATTAATGTTTCTGCTAACAGCTTTGCCAACATCCTCCACCACGCTGGACAGCACTTCACTGACGCCTGGACACACACGCACACAGATAAGAAAAAAAGACCTCAACTAGCAGAGACATACAAAATGAGTCTATCCCTGGATCAGGAAGGAAATATTTCAATAACATTTCTGAAGTTCATAGTTACAAAGACCTGCTAGCAATTTTTGCTGATAATAATTATGGTAATGTTTCTTATTAATAGTGAAATTTTACCATTCAGCAGTGGTAATTCACATCAGCAGAGTCTGTGAATTAAGAATTTTGTTTCATTTTTTTAATGCGTTTGACTTCCTCCACTCGTGAAAGTCGCAAGTAAAGATTTTTAAAACACTTCCTTAACAAAAAGAAAATCTCATTATTTGCTTGCATGGCTTATGTATTATGTAAGAACAACAAAAGCTGAAGTTATAAATGGAAAAATGAGGGACAGAGATACTTCGAGGCATAAATATAGATGCATTAGGCTGGACACATAATATTTGAACAAGAATGTGTGTGCAATTTCACTAACAGTGGATGTTTCAAGCGTTACGTTTCTCCCGAACAGATGGTGAAAACCAAACAAGTGTGGGTCACGCGGGATTAACAACCCTGACCCTGCAGATAGACACTAATACTGAAGTGTAGAAATGGGTATTAGATGAGATTAAAGTGGATCTGAGGTTGGAATTAAAACTGAACTAAAGTAAACACACAAACCAATAACTGCAGGCTACGGCCCACAGTCAGGTCTGTGAAATTCTTAATCCCACACAGAGATGTGCATTCTCACCATCGTCCATGGTTTGTCTCATGGTGATCAGCCAGAACCACTGACAAGAGGGAAGAGGAAAGATGGCGACTTCCACTGAAGAGAAAGAAAAGTGAAATAAAAGTAGCCAGAAATAGTTCATCAAAGATGAGGAACTGATTTTGTATACACAGACTATAGCCTATTCCAAACAAGATACAATACCAAACATGAGGTTTGACTCCTGATTGTGCATTAAAACTAAAGCAGACACGAAGCCTGCATGTGACATTTCATTTGGATGTGAAACTGAAAGTCGTACTGGCTGCAACTGCTTTTACTGTATATACAAGTTACTTTCATGATCTGTAATTACTTTTGACAGCCCCTAAAATATCAGCTTCCATCATCTGGGCGAAAAAGTTCACATGAAAATATTTGGCAGGTACGCTAGAGCTTTCTAACATGCGGTAAATTTGTTGAAGAGTATTGTTTAAATACCACTAGATCTTTTTCCTAAACCTAACCAGAAGGTTTAAATCGCCAACCCAACAGCAAGTGAAAGCAAAAGTTTAAAACAACTTAAAATCAAACTGAAATGAGGTAATAAAAGTCCCTTAGCTCTCTCCATCCACAAACCTTTTGTTTTATAAATCTTAGACACAAACCATCTACAACTCTCTAAAATAATTATTTTGCTGTTTTGACAGGGAAAATGCTCATCACTGTTATTTCAGAAATTTTTAAATGTCTCATATCAGAAAAAGGACTAATGAGTGAACATATCTGAAATAATGTCTGTCAATACCTCAACAAACTCCTTTTTGAAGAGTTTGATGGAATAGAGTTGCATCTGTTTGGAGTCATAGTCATCCAGGCAATCATTAATGCTTGAGTTAAAGGAGTGTGCTATTTTATTTTATTTATTTCATTTTAATTTAATTTCAGACATCTTGTATTAAAGGCAGGATAAGTGATTTCTGGATGACACCCCACCTGTTGATATTTAAAGCATAACATGAACAAGACAGAGCTCTAGCTCCTCCCTCCAACCCTCCCAGAGAAAACATTCCCTTCATGAAGTCTCCTAATCCTCCACCCTCCTTCAACAGATGTGTAATCTGTTTGCAGTTTTACAAAAGCAGGGATGCATATGAATTCTTGTTATTATTATTATTATTATTTTAGGTGTGTACGTACAACATGGGCAGGTACTAGAAGGTGAGGAGGTATGCACAAAATATGATAAAAAGTGTTCTGGGTTAGAAATTGTGGAAAATTACTTACCCTACTATCAGGAAAAGGTCTTAGGCCTCAGTATGTCTGAGTTTTAAGGGATAAAGACCCATGGGAGTCAAAATTGAACTCATCAGTTTTAACGATTGCTGTTGTAAAATCCACATGTACCATAGGTTGTTTGAGTTTTGTCTCTTGTACTGCCATTCAGTACTGTCTTGTGATCACTGCACTATTTCCTGTATTTTTCATCATGAACCCCTTTTTCATAGTGAAAATCAAAGTAGTTTTTTTCTATCATTGTACTATATGTTTTACATTGTGTATATATTTTAAATCATATTTGGCTGAGAGTGAATCGATACAACAGAGACCAGGGTTACTGCAGGTCTGGTGAGGAGAAGCTGAAGATTTTTGTTGTCACTGAACTGGTTTTTATGTCAAAGTGGAGTGGATGCACCCCTGCCTCTCGCCTGTGATGGGCTGGGATAGGCTCCAGCAGACCTCCGTGACCCAGAAATGGATTCAATGGGTCTAGAAAACGGATGGATGGATGGAGTGGATGCAGTTCAGAAGGAACACACCAGTCATGTTGCTATATTCACTGCTGTGACAAGGAGCTGCTCCTTCTTAATAATCTTTAAATCCGTTCCACGTTTTGAAGAAGTAGATGTCACTTTTTCTGAGCGGCAGACCAACGCAGCTAACAAATTTAGAGAATGATTGAGCTAAATTCCTGCCTGCATCCATCCTGTGAGCCGATTTTGCAGCTTAAGACATTAATTAAAAATAAGATGCACTAATGGTCCTCTGGCATCATTCACATTTTCACACTGTCTTCATGCTGAAGTCAAAAATGAGCAGGTTCTGGTCTCAGTCAGCATCATATCAGTAACCACTTACTGGGTATTGATCAGATAAAAGTCTGAACTGATGACTGAATCTGCTTTACTTAACTAATAATCAGCTCATGTGATACTCTATAGTTGCTATTACCTTCAATGTTATGTGAAACATCTTTTTTTTGTGTGTCTTTTTTCATGTTGAAATGTTACCATAACCTTTAAAACGCATAATTTGCAATATCAAACCCATTTTAATGTCCATTGAAGAGGGTCACTTATGACCCTTTTGAGGGTAATAAGTAATCTTAACTGCAACGCTCACTGCAGGCTGTGGTTCATGTGAATATGAACAAGACATGATGGAGAGTCGAGAACATGTGCACAATTTAAAACATAATGAAGAAGACAACTTTATATAAAAACATATGTATAATGAATTTATGGATGTGGTCACCAGTATAATAAAAGCAGTGCTGTGGATTATAAAGCAAACTAAAGCATATTTGATTCAACATCAAGAAATTTAATGAAAAAGATAATTTCATGGTGACATTGAGGCACCTGTGCAGTCCAAATGAGGCGAATTTATTTAAAATTATACTCAAAAGGTGACATCAGTTGGTAAAGTTGTTTTTTTCCCTCTGCATTACAGCTAAAGTGACATCTATAGGTTTTCTGCTTTGTCTGCACAAATGTTCAAAGGTTTCAAAAGTTTTTTTTACTGATTGATAACACAACCAAACTTTAAAAATAAATGTAGTTTCATGAAGTTAGAGAGGAAGGGGGCAGTCTTCCCCAACTAAAGAGCGTTCAACAACAGGGATACTCTATGATTTAAAAATTGACGATATAAAGTGAGCAGCACCATTTTCTTGATAAGGAGCCGGCAAGGGGTCACATGGTTCAGAGACTTCCAGAGACTTTCACTTCCAGTATTTGGTACTAGTTACAGCTTGTTCAAACACTTTATGTAACAACAGCAAAACTCTAACATTCATGTCCAAACACAAGTAAAGTAATGCTAATCTAATGTTTCCAACTGCTTCTAAACTTAACGTTTGATTGATTGACAGTTCAGCCAATAGTCTTTCACATTTTAATGACAACTAACATCAGAGTTTGTAATTTAGTTTTACAACAAACTTCAGAAAACACTGACAGACATTAGTGGATAATGTCAATTAAATGTATGCTGGTCACTAGTTGTTCTTTTGCGGTGGTAGGATTTAAAACCATATTCTTATTCTGTGAGATGTTTCTGACGGCATTGGCGTCACTAACTTTTTGGCATGGAATTACATCCAGCTATAATCTGATCATTATCCTTGGATAAAGGATGAACAGGAAACGGACACATCAGGGAGCCAATCCCTGCCCCGAGACCCACACGTCTAAATTTATCTAACGCAGTGTTAGCTTGAACCACTTTGAAATTTCTGACGTTTTAGTTTTGGTGAGACTTGCTCCTCAGTGGTCCTCCTTGTTAGTCCCTAAGTCAGCTCCCCATCCGCTCCACAGACTGTCCTAACCAAAAGTGTGACAACTTTTGTTTACCTCTTGACTTCAGGTAAGACACGAATGACTCATACACTTCACGCCACTTTAAGTACCACTAATAGACCAAATAAGTCCTAAAATGTATTTTAAAACAGACCTTGGCCTATGATATTAGCCTACTTCCCTTTTAGAGCCTGCAGGTTACTAAGTGTGGACTTATAAGTGGTTGTGACTCCTCTTGAGCTTCTTATCCTTTCTCAACTTCCGCTTTAAACTTTCCACGAGCATCAATAAGACGTCATCAAGGTCTCTTGGAGTGTCAGAAAGATAAAGACCCACTGACACAGAGTTTGGGACTGTTTTTGTGTTGTGGGTGAAACTAATTACATTAATTTCAAAATCTGAGGCTCTTTTTCTTCTTTCTTTTTCTTGGCTGCACAGTAGTTTAATTATCCGTATGACACAGGAATGTTGAGTTTGATAAATACAGATCTGATTTTCATAGCAAATATTATCTAAATACAAATGTCTGAATCATCACTCTGGTGAGAAAGTATATGAAAATTCTAGTCAGTTTGCAATAATTTGGTAAAATGAAGAAAATATAAGGTACTTTACAAACAAACTTTTGTGTGTCTATCCAGTGTTAAAGCCACGGGTGGTTTTTCAAATATTATAAAAGTACAAAATAAATACTCTTTAAGATCATATGGTGCATATTTAACAGCAAAAGTGTGTTTAGGTTTATAAAATAAAACAATATAGCAAATTATATTCATAACATGCATAAATAGCTTATTAAAGGTGGAATTCTTTGACCTGTAAATAGAAAAATGCATATAAAGGTCATCTTGTTAGAAAATTTGAAGGGAGAATATAGTAGCTCCTCCTTAGCAGTGGTTTTACTTTATATGTGTATATGGGAGCATTTATTTCCACTTGTGTGAATCTGTCAGGTCTGACAATAAACCTGGAAATCACTGACTCATTGGATTGTCCATAAAAATAACCCAGTTCCTGTTTCTCAGCAAGTCATTGGCTGTTTGAATCCTGAATAAATAAATACTGATATGCAAATGCTAGCTTCTAACGGTTCAGTAAAACCTTGCACTGTGACCCGTATGTTGATGTTCAGTTGGATTTTTATCAGTTGAGCCTTTTCTTCTCTTGTGTACACACAAGCAAAAGTATTTAGCAGGGTTAAATATGAGCGACTCACCTCGTCTTCCTGTGGCCCGGTTACCCTGTAACGATTCCTCACTGTGTGATCTCTGAGCTGAAGTGAATCAGCAGTGTGAGCATGTCGCTGACATGGAGTTTACTACCAAACCTGATGCTAATCCTCTCTAACCCGGCTTAATCTACCAACCTCTTCCTCTCTTTCTCTCTGCATCTTTCTTCCTTGTTCAGAAATTTGACCAATTTCTTTTCCTCTTCACTCCATCGATTTCATTGGGTCCATCTTTACTTTCTTGTAGTTTTATCTGTTTTTCAAATCATAATTTCCTTCCTCTGTTGCCTATTTTTAAGTACTTCAACAAATCACAAAGCCTCTTAACCCTTCACTGCTTTTGGCCACACATACTCACATTTGTCCTTCTGTCTTTGTGAGGACTGTTGTTTACATAATGCATTCTTAACCTAATCTCCTGAACACAGACTAAGTCAAGAAGGTGTTTTAAGGTCTCCAAAGTGAGAACAATATAAAATAAAATAAATTAAATAGTCATTTTTCAAAAGTGTCATAAGAAACAATCCTTGTAAAGGTCCTCCTCACAGAGGCAGTTGGATGAACTCACAAACACACTGCAGGCCAAGTAAAAAGCTATCCGAGGATGGCGGATGTCTGAGGATAGCGAGGTAATAGAAATAGACAAAATAGATCTCTCCCACAACCTAATCTGTGTTACTGTGTACCTGTTAGTCAGAACTATTACTGGTGACGTTGCCTGGTAAAGAGACTCATCTTGTGTCAAGCTTGCACCTCCAGCATCATCTGTGGAGCTTTGAAAGCACAACACTAAAAGCAGAAAATGGACAACATGCTCCTCAGAATTAGTGCAACAAGTCTAGAGGCTGACGAAGACTAGAAAACAAAAACAGGCTACCTGTCTGCCATCAGGGGTCACAAATGACCACGTGGTGTACATGTGATTGATCAGCACAAAACAAAATCCATTTTTTATGCCATTTTAGTGGCTCACACATCACAGGTTATGACGTTTCGACTGCAATTCAGAAGGATGAAACAAGAAGTGAAAATGAAATACAAAAACATAATTTAAAACGAGGAGAGTTTTGGGGTGTTGGATAGCTCACTGGGATGAGCAGGTGCGCCGTGTACAGAGACTCGAGTGGAGCTTGCCCAGGACCCACTCCTAGCCTGGGACCCTAAAAAGGTTAGAAAAAAATTTAAAAAGTGAGCATTTCCTCTGAATCATAAGTATGTGTGAGTTTCTTTATTTCAATGCTTCTTCATAGTTCAAAGAGCTTTATAAATAAATCTGAGTAATTTCAAACACTGGATCGGTTATTGTTTTGTCGCTGGAGGAGCTGTCTCACAGCATCAGGACAGCCCGTTGTGCACAGAACTCCTTGGCTCACGTCCTCCGATCCAGAAACTTCTCAAGATACCAACACGCTGGTGCAATGTATGTTTCAGGCTACATTTGATTGCTGGTGTTGTTTTTTTCTTCCCTCAACTCCAATCTCATTTTCTTGGTGTTGACAGTGAATAAGACCAAGACAAACTTTGTGCACCAATGGATGGGCAGTTGCCTTGACAACATGTTCTGCATCCACAGTGCTTTATCAATAACCTCCGATGGGGCAAAAAAGAAAACAAAAACAAGACTAATAGACAATGTTTGTAACAATATTAAGAGAGTTCTATGGTGTGAAATTTTTCAAATGTGTTATTATAGAATGCTGTTTAAATACATCAAGGACTCAAAGAAACAGTTTCGTTCCAAATCACTGAGGTGAGATAAAATATATCGATCTATTGTCTGATAAGCCTTATCATGGCTTAAAGCAAACAAGTGTATAACTTTTGTGAATCTTTAACTCTATAATGCCATTATTTTATGACAGTGAATAAGGCCAGCCCTGGGTGAAAGTTGGCGTAAATAGTCAACATAACCTGAACAAAATTTGAGACCTGTCAGTTAAAGTTCAGAGGGCAAGTTTCCATTGTAATTAATATACACAGTACTTTTTCACTGCTTACTCTGAGTTAACTTAGTCAGGCTAGAGATAAAACCTACTTTCTGGAATAAAGGGGCCTAAGAAAGATCTTTGACTGAAAAAGTCAGAGCCTGGAGTGTGAAGTGCCACCCAAGCACTGATATACTTTCATATAAAAGCCGATTCTTCTTACATTTCCTGGGCCCCAAAAAGATGCTTCATCTCTAAATCCCCAGTGCAAAGACACTTTGACCATTACTGACTGAGAACCATGATTAGGTTAAGGACACTTATGAATTGCCCAAACTCCACTTTTAACAGTTAAACAGAGAAATTCATTCTAATGTCATGAAATAGGCTATCAGGAAAATAAACACTCAACAAATTAACATCTGTATTAAAGGGCCACAGATATTCTTAATGACAAGTGCAAAGACTTTATTTTCCTTTTTATAGTCATAATCCATAATTTAGTTCTCACAATGTAAACATATTATAAATACAACATAAACATAGGCGACCTGTCCAGGGTGTACCCCTGCCTATTGCCCGCTGTCGGCTGGGATTGGCTCCAGCAGACCCCCATGGATGGCATAAACATAGGCTTGGATACTAATATAGATTGAAATTTTGATTTAATCTATACTACATGATCATCATCAAATACCTTCAAAATAATAGAGGACAAGTGATGAAGAACAGAGTTAGATATAAAACTGACCTTGCACATTTTCATTCAGTTTGTTAATATCCTTTGCTCAACCAAACCTCAACTTTTCAAACAGGCAGATATGTGGGAAGCAAGTCATAAAAAATTATTCATTCTGATCTGATTTAAGGTGAGATGTAACTATAAAACGTCAGCTATTTGTCATCTTTTTAACAAGACATGATTACTAAGAAAATCTACTCACTTGATTTAAAACACAAGTGATGAGGTTTGTAAAATTAAACAAGTCGCGTTATGAATCAGTAAAAGACATCCCAGAGTTTCAATCATGGGCAGACTTTTTAAGACTGAAGAGAAAATGGCTCATGTTCCTTTCTTGCAAATCAAAACTATAATTATCTGTCGGATCTTGGTCAGTTTGAATCCATAAAGTAAAGGATTCACAATTGGTGGAATAAAGAGAACCGCAATAGCAACAAAGTTTTGAAAGCTTTGGGGTAAATTTTTGGAGGCAAATCGCATGTGCAGCAGGTCAGAGACCACGATGATGAAGAGACTGAGCAAGGAGATTAAATGGGGCACACACGTCTGCATGAACTTCGCTCTGTCTTCTGTGGACTTCACACATGTTCTAACGATGTATATGTAAGTCCAGACAATAAAGAACCAATGCAAAATATATATAGAAAGTGTGGTAAATGCATAAACATTGTTTATAAAACTGTCTGTGCCAGGACAGGCCAGCTTAACGATGACCCAGTTAACACAGAAGAGTCTCTGAATGTTTGAACCACAGAACGTCAGTCTGGTTGTCAGCACGATGTTAATGGAGAAAATACAGAAAGGAATTAACCAGGAGACACACACCAACTCAAAGAGCCTCTTCTTTGTCATGATGAAGTGGTATCGGAGCGGCACACATATGGCCAGGTACCGGTCATACGCCATGACTGTGAGGATGGACGTGTCACTGCAGACGTACGAGTACAGAACAAACGCCTGACAGAGACATCCTCTGTACGAGATGGTCTGAGACGAAGACAGGAGGTCCAACAGGAACTTAGGGTAAAAACCCGCTGTTCCATAAAGTCCATTGATGCAACAAACACATAACAGAATATACATGGGCTCATGCAAGCTTTGGTGTAAGACGATGGTCGTGACCAGCGAGACATTGACAAACACAATCACACAGTAACACAGCAAGCTGAGAGAAAAGACAGCTGCTCTGTGACTGAGCGTGTCGTTGAATCCAGACAAAATGAAAACATCATCCATTATGTGGCAGATGATCTTATCTCTTAGTTTGTCATGAGTTACTGCAAATGAGCTCGAACTCGACTGTTCTCGCTCCTCTGCTGCTGCTTCCCCTCAGCACCATATATTAATGAATGAGACAGAACCAGCACTGGGAATTCTTGTCACGTGTTCTGTGTACATGTTTGCAAACGGGCAACAGCAAAATAATCGCCCCAGCTTTGGAGGGTAAAAAATAAATAGATAAATAAAATGATCTTGTTTGGAGATTATGTAGCATATTTACAGTCATGAAATAGAAAGTGGACTCTCTTTTAATTTTATGGTCTTTCAAATCATTAAAATTTGGTCCTAACTAGGTTTTAGGTCAAAATCCATAAAAAGTATGTGGAAACATACACACCGTGATTAAATACCATTTGAAGTAAATTTTATTTTGTATCAACAACACCCCATGGTTGAAATTTTACCAGATTTGGTAGACATTAAAAGAATATCAGAAAGCTTGATTGAGTTAAGTTTGCATCAGAAAATATTAACCATAAAATACAGTCAACCAGAGAACTGCAAAACAATCACGTGAGAGGCTGACACAGGAGGCTAGCCGACCTGGTCATTTCTGGTTTCACCTCAAAAATTAGAAAGGAATTAAAAAATAAATAAATAAAAATTAGAAAGGAAAAGAGTTGAAGAAGAGTTAAACATGGCTTTCAGAAAATCAAGAATAGATTTAGAGGATATTACAGTACATGTGATTATAAACTTGTCAGAAGAAGTTGGTGGACGTGAAGCTCTCACTAGCCTTGTACCTTTAAGCCCATTTCCACCTGACACAGTTCCAAACGAAAGTCTCAAGTCCAAAATATCTTCCTCCTGGAACTTTACTAAACTTCAAATGGTAGAAGTTAAAATTCAATTCAAAGACTTCACTGTGGATAACATCAAAAGACCCTTACTCTATGCGGTGCTTGACTTCTCAAATTTACCTGTTCTTACTACACTAATACTAAAAAAACAGCAGTCAGTTAAAATCACCATGGTAATTATGGTTATTTAACATGAACTTTCATCCCCTTTGCTTTTACTTTGAACAAATATACAAATATAATGTTAACAGGTGCAATAAAATAATTCACACAATAGATAACAGATTTTACGTACAAATTCTCAAATGTGTCATAGAAATGGCTCTGACAGCGGGTTTTGTTGTGGATGCAGAGTGAAGGCACAAAAATCTGGAAGATTTTTGATGAAGTGATGAAGCCAAACTGGACTGCATACAAACGGTAACCATTGTGGTCCCTGAATGTTTTTAGCTTGTCAGCTGACCACTAATAAACAGTCACCAAATAGATAAAGAATGTCAATCTGTGACATTTGACTGAGATTTGTTTGTGAATCACATACTCAGTCAACTGAGGTCTGCTGTCTTCTGGCTGCTTTGCTTGTGATACTGCACCTTTCAATATTAGTTTTGGCTTCATCGCAGCCTTTCAGGTCTTCACGCCTTCAGTCCACTCTACCTCCAAAAAAATCCACCAACTCTCATTTTCTTTCTCCACACAAATCAATATCATCCCTTTTTCTGTAAAATTTCTGCTAAAACACCTTAATTTTCCTCACATCTGTCTACAGAACACTGATACACAGAGTTTTGAGGCTGGAGGGGGGGTTGGGTGGGGGTAGATGACTTGGGCATTACCAGTTTGACCTCCAGTTGTGGAGAGGAAGAAGAGCTGACAAAGAGTTTATCATTATCATGGCTTCCCAGATGGATGGAATTTATGAAGTTTGGAATTCTTACTGAGAATATACACTTCAGCATAAAGTTTCCCTGACTGTGGATTATTGCATCCCAGAATAGGGCCAAAAAGATATCTTTTTATCTTGTTACAGCAGAACAATTTGTGCAATCAAAATTCTTTGGATATCTTTTCAGCTTCAGAGCCAGTCGATTTTATGAATATCTCTTCACTGGCCTTCAGACTAGTTTGTTTTGCTTTAGAGTTTTTTTTTGTTTTTTTTTTTTGTGGAAAAGGTAAAAACATTTTAATAGCTAAAACTGGTGGGAATGAGTGGATGTGACTCAGCTTGAAAGAGATCAGGAGGTAAAGAATTGTTTTTTTTTTTCCTGTCAAAAATGTAAATCTCATTATAATGTTTCCTAGAGGCCTGCCAAGGTAGTTGGAATTGTTTATAGAGTCCTAAATCTCTAATCTAAGTTTGTTTCTGAAGAGACATTATTCAGGTGTAATGTTATGTAAGAGTTTGGATGAAAAACCTCCTTAGCAGGTTTTTAAATGAATCAGCATATCAGATTGGCATTAAAACAAAGGAAGCACATTCTACACAGGAAGTATCTGTGGAGATAGAACAACCTCAAGACTTCGATTACATAGGTGTAAACTTTTGTTAGGCACCAAAACAGTGAGAATTAAATATGTCTTTGCAGAAACATGGCAAATATTCTAAGAGGAAATCAAACTACGTCAAAATGAAGTGCGGTTTTAAGTTTGGCAAAATTCAAAAATGTCACTCCAGTTAAGTGATAGTGCGAACAGATCAGCTGAGTTTACTTTAACTTTGTATGTGTAAACAAAATGTATAAAATGGACTGTTTGTAGAGGCATCTCTATTGGGTCGGTGCCAAATCTGTACAAGTCCATTGTGTTAAAGGAGAAGAGTTTATGACCTCTCCTTCTAACACTTCACCTTACTCTCCTTATTCTGTCATAAATATCTAAATACTTCGGTCTCAATCAACAGAACTGTGTGTGGCAGTTGTCAGTCTTCTTGAATGTTATGTTTGATTTGTAAATTTAAAACAAATGTTAGGTTTCTGGATTTTGGAAGAACCATCATCACACTAATTTCTTTTCCCTCCAAGAAACTTTTACGTTTCTTATTCAACTTTGCTGATAGTTATCGTAACTTTTTTTGTAACTAATAATGAGTCATATTGGGAATATAAAGACAACACACTGGTATTGTTTTTTTTTTTTTACTGGTGTTGTTGAAGTGACATGACTAATTATTGTTAAAAGCCCTCTGGAGACAAGTTGGAGATAATGACCTGCTGACCAACTCTGTTACTGTGACACTAACTCCTCTTAAGTTTGTCTCTCATTAACCAGGAACTTTATCTAATAATTCTCATGTGCAAAAAGCCAAAGCCATCTAGAGAGTGTTTATCATGTTGTATCGCTCAGACACTGATCACGGAAGTAAGACTTTCCCACTAGACCGGGTCCATCCAGACCGCTCCTCTGAGGAATGTTGTTTACCACGGAGCAGGCGGCACACATGGGAGGCCCCACCACAGGTCACTAATGAGACATTACAGTATTCTTACATCAGCTTTGGTCATTTCAGTATCACAACTGGTGAAAGTTTTTCTCTCCACATGTGCCGGTAAAGTGAGAAACTTTTCCTGTTGTAGGTCAGTTAGGATTCCCAGTTTTATTTAATTGCCTTTGAAATATTTAAACCAGCACAGAAATATTTTTTGCAGTTTGAAATATCAATTTCGATTTCATTTGAGGGGATGTCTGATTATTTTTGGGAACATTATCATGCTGTAACTGTGTGTTACAGTGAAAAAAATCAACCAAAGTAAGTTTTGACTCCCATCTCGGTGCCCTTCTGACAACTTCGTACAACCCTAACGCACAATGTCATCACATCAACAATGTTGCATTTAGGCTGCAAAGTTGCAGTCGACACTGCAGCAGAGGCACACTAGAAACTCAAGAAAGTAATGATGGAGGAGAAAATAAGATCTGGGGCAGTGTTGTAAAAGCAAGTTAACTTCCAAGCCAACCCATTGACCTTAAAATGACAAAAGCTCCTCTGTGCTGCTTTAGCCTGGCTCAGATGTTTTTGGTAGTCCTCTATGAGGTTCTCCCCACATCTTGATGGCATTTTGGCATTTCTCATGATAGAACTGGTGGAGCTGAGTGTAGTGTAGGAGCACTTTGACATGTCTTTCCATTGCCCCCCACAAATCTTGTGTAGGATTAAGTTCTACTCCAATACCTTCACTTTACTCTCCTTATTCTGTCATAAATATCTAAATACTTCGGTCTCAATCAACAGAACTGTGTGTGGCAGTTGTCAGTCTTCTTGAATGTTATGTTTGATTTGTAAATTTAAAACAAATGTTAGGTTTCTGGATTTTGGAAGAACCATCATCACACTAATTTCTTTTCCCTCCAAGAAACTTTTACGTTTCTTATTCAACTTTGCTGATAGTTATCGTAACTTTTTTTGTAACTAATAATGAGTCATATTGGGAATATAAAGACAACACACTGGTATTGTTTTTTTTTTTTTACTGGTGTTGTTGAAGTGACATGACTAATTATTGTTAAAAGCCCTCTGGAGACAAGTTGGAGATAATGACCTGCTGACCAACTCTGTTACTGTGACACTAACTCCTCTTAAGTTTGTCTCTCATTAACCAGGAACTTTATCTAATAATTCTCATGTGCAAAAAGCCAAAGCCATCTAGAGAGTGTTTATCATGTTGTATCGCTCAGACACTGATCACGGAAGTAAGACTTTCCCACTAGACCGGGTCCATCCAGACCGCTCCTCTGAGGAATGTTGTTTACCACGGAGCAGGCGGCACACATGGGAGGCCCCACCACAGGTCACTAATGAGACATTACAGTATTCTTACATCAGCTTTGGTCATTTCAGTATCACAACTGGTGAAAGTTTTTCTCTCCACATGTGCCGGTAAAGTGAGAAACTTTTCCTGTTGTAGGTCAGTTAGGATTCCCAGTTTTATTTAATTGCCTTTGAAATATTTAAACCAGCACAGAAATATTTTTTGCAGTTTGAAATATCAATTTCGATTTCATTTGAGGGGATGTCTGATTATTTTTGGGAACATTATCATGCTGTAACTGTGTGTTACAGTGAAAAAAATCAACCAAAGTAAGTTTTGACTCCCATCTCGGTGCCCTTCTGACAACTTCGTACAACCCTAACGCACAATGTCATCACATCAACAATGTTGCATTTAGGCTGCAAAGTTGCAGTCGACACTGCAGCAGAGGCACACTAGAAACTCAAGAAAGTAATGATGGAGGAGAAAATAAGATCTGGGGCAGTGTTGTAAAAGCAAGTTAACTTCCAAGCCAACCCATTGACCTTAAAATGACAAAAGCTCCTCTGTGCTGCTTTAGCCTGGCTCAGATGTTTTTGGTAGTCCTCTATGAGGTTCTCCCCACATCTTGATGGCATTTTGGCATTTCTCATGATAGAACTGGTGGAGCTGAGTGTAGTGTAGGAGCACTTTGACATGTCTTTCCATTGCCCCCCACAAATCTTGTGTAGGATTAAGTTCTACTCCAATACCTTCACTTTACTCTCCTTAAGCTACTTTGCAACTAATTCGGAGGTGTGTTTGGACACTGTTTGGAAAACCCATCCTCCACATCCAAGTTTGCTCTTTTTGAATGATACCTGAAGATGCATTTTTAGTGCTGTATTCACAGAATCTTCTCTCCTTATGATGCTGCTCATGATGATAGCAACATGAAGCTGTGACCCTGAGATCTCATGGTTGGGTGTCCTGAAGCCTGCAGACATCACCGTGTTTCTACCAAACATAACAATGATCATAATGAGCAAACAGTTGGGTTTAAGTCTAATCAAACCACAGTACGCACCTCAAAACATGGAGATCTTTGTTCCCATGTGCAACTTGGCTTTTTTACATTGATGTCCAAGGCATCTCCATATTTGTTATATTGTGTGATGATTGATCAGGTTGACACAAGTCCATCTCACTGTGGGCTGCAGGGTCATAATGGTATGTTTTCAGACTAGTTCCAGCAAGTCTGCTCCTCTGATGTTGGTTGTTTACCACAGCTGATGCATGGGGAGACCAGAGGACACTGATAACACACAACAGTATTCTTACACCCTCACTCCACCTCTTCCACACATACAGATGCAGCAAGACAAAACTTAACTTTACTGAGTTTCTGTGAACATTGTGGGAACATTTTATCTCTTTGACATCCTGTGCAGTCCAATCCAGATGGTGCAGGAGTGTCACCAAAATATTAAAAAAATTAATGAAAAAATAAATTGACTACTTCCTTTTTTCTGTCATTTTTGCAAATGTTCATGAAGACTGTTTCTTGTCTGATGTACTTTTTGCCCTGAAAGTTTGATTATGGTAAAAACTGTCCCCTTTGTCCTCTTCACTCAATTCAACAGTCTGAGATGTTCAAAGGTTTAGAAGTATCATGTCAGACACAAGATATACCTACTTTACCATCTGCAGTATGAGTGTTTGCAGACTGATGACTTGAAATTTTCTCATCACATCTTGTGAAGGTTTCACAGTTAACTAAAACGAAAGATATGAATCTTGCTCACACAATTTATTATGCTTTAAAATTGTTATTTTAGTGAGATCAGACAAAAGTCATCAAAATCCTGAAAATGTGAGATGGTAATATTTTCTTTATAGAGCCATGTTCAGATTAGATAGTAGTGTGTTAACCTAAACATGAAAATTTTCTGAGATGGATTGAACTCAGTTCTTCTTTATGCTGATCAAAGATCTATAAGAAGACACAAGCTCAGTAGTGCTCGGACTCCAACCACGACTCAGAGCCTTCTAGGATGTTCTTCATTGGAGCAGTGAAGGTTGCTTGCTCAGGGCAACCAGCCGAAATCGTTACTAGCTGGATTCGGGGCTGTCAGTCCCAGCCGAAGGCTGATTTTGTGGCCTCCCTGTATCCTTTCCCCCAAAAACCCTTCAAGCAAACTTAAAGCACAAAAGCCTTTCAAAATAAGAGTGATTATGTTCTCTTAGCTCTTGATTTACACCTCAGTTGTTGAAATCACTGAAAACACTATGTGCTAATTGGCCAAAGTAATGAAAGCTAGATGTTAAACCCACAAAAAAGGGATGCAGCTATTACTAAAGAAAGCACACCCCTAATTTTGCATATACTTGTGGCTTTATACAATTTTACCTGATTAAGGTACATAATAATCCATTCTTCATGCAGGTGACATGGATATTAAAAACAGGGAAGGAGACCAAAACCATTTTTTGAATCAGGCTGTAAATATGTTTATTTCTTCTGTGAAGTCAGATGTGGAGGTTAATGAAAATGGTCGATTTTGGAGATAGCACCCTAGTGGTCAGTCAGGGAACCCCCCCCCCCCCAGGATCTAGCCCCTTGGTTGCAATCCAGGATGTAACAACCCTTTAAACTCCTCCTATTTTAAAATATTTTCACACATGCCATACTTTTGCAGTATCACTTTTTTTTTTTGACAGTTTCATGCAATGGAAGTTTTGCCTCTTGCAGAAGAAAATGTGTGCACAAGATTTTTTTTTTTTACAATTTTAGATTATGTGTAACAATAAACATGGACATTTATTGTTTTTGGAAAGATATGCTGCAGTTTTGAAAATCATGAAGTGCTGTGTGCAAAGCTTTGGAAAATGAATCAGCACTGGTATTACATGCTTTGAAGTGAAACTTACAATACACTAATTATTGGACTCTAACTATCAAAACAAATTTGTTCAGCATGTTTCATGTTTCTACAATAATTTTTTTTGTTTACTCTCAAACAATTTCTCTTGGTAGATATACCTTCTGTAATTACTTACATTTTGTGTGATCGCATTAGGCAATAATTTGACAAGTGTGGTTACAGTCACAGGAGTTACCAAGAATGTGACAGTCATTCCAGATTTTCAGAGGTCTTCTGCAGAGATGGCATAACCTACAAAAAGCAAAACCTCATCATTCTGGCCTTGAAGGCCAGAGTGGTAGAATGAGGCTACCTTGAGAAGCCTGTTGCAATAAATTTGAGTTTCTCTTAAAACACGTTTCTAGATTACCTCCTGGTATGACTTGTTATATCACAAAAACTTTGTAGGCCCGTTGCTCTCCTGTCATCAACTATGCAAAAGGAATTTGCTCAGCAAATATTTGAACTAAACAGGCTGACAAAAAAGAGCAGGAGAATGTGAGGAAAAGAAATTATGTGAAAATCAGAAGTAATAATAGAAAAAGATGAAATTTTAGCCTAGTTCCCCTGAGTTCACATCTGCAGCTGTGTATTCTGCAGGAGTTATGTCGCCCCCTGGTGGTAATTTTTCTTCACTGTGCAGTAGACTGTACTGATACTTAATGTAATGTTCTGCTTCACTATTTTTACTGTAACAGTATGAAACAGGACAGTTAGTCCATCATACAAAAACAATTAAAAAATGCATTACACTTTAGATAATTCATAAATTGCAGCAAAGATGACCATTTACTGCTGGCCTCAATTGCTTTTGTGCTCAAGACCTGTTCTTGTGCTGCTATGATTAATGCCTCCATGCTGTCCCTCAGTCCAGCCATTTACAGCCACTGGCAGGATTTCTCGATGTCAGCCACTTCTTAGATCTGTCAATGGTACATGCCATTCATTATTTCTCTTTCCATGATGTTCCTCATCTAGGTCTTCCTCCTCCTCACTGGATTTCTGTTACAAGGAACATCCACTAAGCAGTTCATTATTAGGGCCATCTTTTGGATGATCTACTAGATCTTTATCGTATCCTGGATGGTGGGTTTGACATTCACTAATCCCAGGCCTCCTTCTTTTCACTTTGTGTAGTCCTCCGTGCATCGTGAGGAGCTTCTTTGTCTTGACATCAATGGCTTCCATCCATCTTCCAGCTACTGATTATTGACGGGGCAGATTTATTGATGGCCTGAACTTTGCTTTTGTGTGTTGAATTACATTGTCACTGGCTTTCAGATGGGAGACCCGAGGCCTGTTTTACAAAGAAAGTTCAATAAAAGTCAAAAAACTTAACTCTTAAGTTAAGAAACTCTGTGTTTTCAGTTTCAGGAAAGCTGTTCAGAGTTGGTTCAGTCAACTTTGAATATGTTAACTCTGAGTTACTGTAAAAAGTCATCATCAATGGAGCTCTGATACTGTGAGTCACCATGGCAACTCATAGGAAGCAGAAGTGCTCTTCCTAATTTAATTCAGTCGAGCTAAACATATTAATGCAATTATATCATAAATATGAGCACATATTTTGAGACAAATTGGAACATGGCTGCTGCAGAGAAGGAAAGCTAGGTGGCAAGGGAGAAAACCGCAGGGTGAGGGAAATTGTAAGCGAATTAAAATATTTTTTGACTGTTTTTAATATTGCATGAATGAAAAATTAATGATTTTCTAAATCATTACTGTTATGTAGGTGCATAGGCAAAAACTTAAAAAAAAAATCTTGAAATAGCTGAAGATGAAGTAGGCTATAACACATATTTCAGACAGGCAACTCAACATAAAAGGGGCAGTTATATTCCCCTTACACTGCACACTTCCAAAGGATGGAAATATTAAAAGTTAAAATCATTCCAGGAGCCTGAATGGGATATACGGGTGCAGTGAACACATCCAGTCACTCTAAGAAATCCTAAGCAGAAATGTCTTTATTCACACAAGTGGGAGCAGAATAGCAGTAATTTTAAACTATTATTATATAAACTTTTAAATCATTAAAATTACTTGCTGACTTTGTGGTGACTGAGAAAAGACAAAAACTAAAACTTACAAATATGGAGGAGTTGAAAGAAAGGAAAAGAGGGAGAGGGGGTTTGTTTATCAGTTGGGCCACTTTTCTCACAGTTCTGGATCATTCACTTTCTAATAGAGTATGTTCAGTATCCATGTTGTTATTAAGAAAACAGACACTTGCAAATAAATTTAAAATTAATAACCTATGTTATTTAGTGCAAATAATGAACATAATGAGGGGGATATTTGTCATAGATGGAAGGGAGACATTTAGACCACATGTGACAAAAAAAGAATGAAAAAGAAAAAAAGACCTAATGCTCTTCAAAATTCATCAGGGTGTCACAGTTACAAGTCATGGCTAATTTGACAGCACTAAAATTGATTCAGATCATTAATACACTTTTCTGACACTAATGTGAGATGTCGTCATTCAGAAGTCCCTAAAATGTGCATTATGTGCTTAATTGTCTTATAAAATTGAACTCGTGCCAGCTTCATTAAGGGGAGGAGCGAGAAAGCAATGTGGGGTATTTTAAGTAAACCTGCTTTTGACCAGGTTTACTTTGCCAAGCCAGTTACCATGGTGACAGACTCCAAGCATGAGTTACCTCACTTTCTGGAACCGACTCTGGAACCCTCTTGCACACCTCGCTTTGTAAAAGCTTTCCCTGAGATCAGGTTCAACATAACCTGCTTTGTGACCTCTGGGTTGAAATCTCACTTTTGCTACATGTTTGTATTGGGGTCAGTGTCAAGCTTCAGACACATACTTTGCCTTGTTGGACCAGGCAACACTGCA
>JAOWBL010029658.1:2270-12338 GCA_028564865.1 Zenarchopterus dispar
AAAAAAAAAAAGAATGAAATTACCTTGATGTCAGCGCTTTACTGTCACCTGCATGTCACGCTGGTGCATTGTAACTTCCTCGTATTTTGCAGATTTGACAGATTTCAAGAGGCACTGGATGATAAGCTGTAGAACTGTCCAATAGCATCTCAAGCTTTTCCAGTCAAGTCCCGCCCCCAATTGACGGAATGCAGTTTCAGCAAATCAAGGACCAGCCACACGGTGACGTCGCGCTGAGCTGGAGACGGATTTCCGAACCAACTGTGGCAAGAAAGCTGCACTTTTGTTTACGTCCTGCTGCTCAACTGACAGCAGTTGTACGGCGTTAATCACACAAGCGGAAGCGCCTGCGTAATTGCCTCGGCTGCTCCAAGCTTCGTGGACTTTCAGCGGAGCGGAGGATGGGCTGTTTTGTTGAATGAAGGGGAGCCCCTCGATGCCGACAGGAGGATGAACTCCATCACCGGTCGGGTCCTCGCTCTCCCCGCCGCCCCGGTCACCAACTCTGGAGCTTCATCCTCTCGAGCCTTGCACGTAGAGCTCACGTCCCAGCAGGTGAAAGCAAATCCCCGGAATTTACTTTGGCAAACAGAGGAAAACCAAGCCGCTTTATTGTGTTGTGTAGTAGTTTACATCGTCAGGTTCAGGCCCGCCAGGCTGCTAGCCAAGGAGCTAGCTGCAGCTAGCGGCTAGTTAGCCAACAGGAAATAAACCGACCTCTTCTGACAAACCATGTCACTAAAAACCAGTCTAGCTCCTGTTTATATTGATGAATCTGGGCTTTTTATTGGGTTTTCTTGATCAATTACATCATACCACAGGTTCCATTGCGTTGAAAGCTCGCACGTTTCCATTAATGGTGACATAAGTTATGTCAACGTGCAAGTGACAGCTCAGTTGAGGGAGAAGCGATCAGCTTTCAATATCGATACACCCACACAGCAGCTTGGTTGGGACTTTAATCACTTGATTTGAGCTATTTCGCTTGTGTTTAAGCCAGGGCATGCATAAGAAACTCAATATGCATACCGCCTTTCTCTTTCTTTCATTCATTCATTTATGAGGAAACGGTAAAAGTTGATAGTTCCGTTATTTGGGCCAAGGTCAAGTGAAACACAGACATCACTGTTTTTCAAGCATTTGATATTTGTAATGAGTTAATTCTCTGCAGTTTTCACAGTTCTTGGTAAGGCCGAATCCAATAAATGTTGTGCAACTTTAAGAGAGAACCGTGGATTCATTCATTATACTGAATTGCCACATCAGGAATCTGATCATCTGCAGCGGTGGTCTTCAGTCCTGGTCCTCATGGTTTAGATGTTTCCCTGCATCGACACACCTGATTCTGATTAATGATCGTTATGAGCCCTTCATCCAGATCTGCACAGATCTGTTACAGATACAGCCATGTGTGTGATAGTGTGCTGAAGAAGGGAAACATCTAAAACATGCAGGACTGTAGACATTGAGGACCAGGGCTGAAGATCACTGAAGATCACCGATCTACAAGGTCTGAAGTAAACAGTAAAACGGACGAGATCCCATCCTCTCTCAAACGAGTTCTTTTGAAGTCTTCTAACATACAGCAACACAATTTATAATGGCAGTCTTCACGTACTCTAATATAGTCTTGTGCAAAGTCTTAGGCAGCCCTAGTCTTGTTTTATCAGAGTTTTGATGACATTCATATTTGTTTCACAGTCTCTTTAAGCTGCTAACTACAAAACACAGAAACCTGGCTCCTTTTCACTTAATGAATATCAGTGCAAACGTCTGTATGGGGCAGTCGTCTTTAAATTAGTTTAATCTGCTCTTGGTTCAGAGGGATGTCATGCAAAATACCAACTTTTGCTTAACACATATTTCCACATCAAGATAAAGTGCACATATGTGCACTTTATCTTGATGTGGAAATATGTGGGTTTTTCTAACTCAAGTACTTATGCCGATTCTTAAAAATCGATCAGCCAATTAATCATCCATCTCTAACATTATCACAATGTAATCTCTGTTTGTATTGATAGTGATGGCCACTTAAGCTTTGATAAAAGAGCGAGGGGTGCATATGAGTTTTACACACTGCCATTTGTAACAGGGAAATTAAATTAAACGTAAAAGTGAGTTTTAGTCTAAAGCTCTCAAAGTAAATTGACATTCAGACTCAGAATTCTTTTGTATCTAAGTATCGCTCTACCCGTTTTAATTCATTTGTATTCGATGGACATTTTGAATAATATGGTCTGTGCTGATGAAAATGCAAATTGTGTTGTCAGTTTAATTTTAAAGAACACGAAGCCTACTATTCATAGTATTTAGTTAGTATTTAGTGTTCCGTTTCTTTTTCTCTTCCTCTTTAGATGGTCACACTTCTCAAAATACTAAAAGACAACAAAAAAATTTATGCTTGTTTCTGAAACTGTGACAAACTCATGTGTTATGCTAGTTGCATGTGCAGCCATGTGCAGCCATGTGACTAAATGAACACACCCAAAGAAAACTGATGAAAACTTACACATAATTGTACAAGAACACCTCATTTTTTTGAATGGTGCTTATCTTGACTCCCAGTCTGCAGTCACAGAAACACCAGGTGAGATTAGTAGTGGGCATTGCTGCTTGAAACGTCCTTGCTGTTGCTCTGAATTTAGCTTTGAACTGTTACATTTTTTTAAAAAAGAAAAGATTATTCAAAACCCGATTTGGAACAACAGCTTAAAGTATCTGATGATGATATGATGTGGGATCAGTTGGTGATTTCAGCCTGAAAAAGTAAAAAAAAAAAAAAAAAAAAAAAAAAAAAAAGCTGTTCCTCCTGATATGGAATATAAATGAGGGTATTGTAATGAAAATAATACAGTGTATTAATATACTGCCCGAGGTGTGGCTGAACACTTAACGGAAAACTTGTCTGCTGACCCGTCTACAAACGCAAACATAAAACAGTTTTTTAAAACACAACATCATGATAACATGCATATGTTCAGGAGAAACGGATGCCCTGATCAGTAGCAGCACACCAGCATTTTAAACGCAGGCATCAACTAGACCGCCTGCAGAAAAGATGCGAATAACATAAAAAAAATTAAAACGTCCAAATACTGCATAAAAGAAGAACCTGCATGTAGTTGTGGGTTTCATTAAATACAAGTAAACATAAAAGAAAGGTAATATAGTATCTTTGGGGATTAATAAAGTATTTTTGAATTGACTTAAACACATTAAAGTGATGAATTTGAATTGTATTACTGTTAAATTCTTTGTTAAATTAACAAATTCCTCCACAATGTTTGTTAATTTATGTTGATTGATTGTTGCTAAAACTATTGATGAATGCGTCATTGAAAACAGGAAAAATTATTTAGGTATTAAAGTATAGTATAGTGTTTTTCTAATTTTTGCTACTATATCACTAAAATCTTAAGTCATGAACGCCGGTGGTACTTTTGGCAAATGCTACTTTATTGTTATTTTAACATTTGAATCCAATTGAAATGGATACTACACGTCAGAAAGCCCTCAGATCTTTTGCAAGTGAATGTAACAGTGAAGGAATCTATAAAGTAAGACATTTTAATAAGTCACTGTTTTCTTCAAGTGGGGAATTTTGAAAAATGTCCGGATGAGGTGATTCTTGCAAGAGGAATAACTATTTACTTCTGAGTCTAATACTTGAGCCTACTTTTCTTCTTTATTTGAATGAGTGTTTTTATGGGGTCACTGTCCTGCTGGTCACTCTTCTCCCACCCCCACTCTCTTCCACCACTTCCACTGGCACCACAGTAGCCCAGAGCATGGTTGTGCCATGACCCCCACTAACGGTTAGTAAATTGGTTATGGTCTGGTAAATAGTCTTGCCCTTACTGTTTGGAGAGCCCTTTTAACCTTGTCCATGTTCTACCAAGGTTTTTACTTGGTTTTTCTTATTTACTCACTCACTCACACAGACACACTCACACTGCAAATGTGAACATGAAACACATATATGTGTGGGGTGTCTGGTTCAGTGTTCTAGACAGAGGCCTTCTAAGATGGATCATTGTAGCAAAACAACTTTTGTCTCCAATTACCATAAAACCTTCCATTTGAAAGCCTTTTCATTTGTGTGGTCATTCAAAAACTTGAGTCAAGCTTGTGATCGTTTTGGAGTAAGAGCTGAAGAAACTGCTGAAACATCTTCAAGAATGTTGTAGAAGACTTGTTTTAAGATTTTGTGTTCTGTAAAGCTCATATTAAATGTAATATGTAAAGTTTTCGATAACTGGTTTAGTTGATTGTATGTCCTGATTGATACGATGCATATTAGGTCGTTGTTAGTTTACTTTTGTGGCATGTTTCCGCAAAATGTGACAGTGTGATAATACATTGACCGTGTTGGATAGTACTGTAAATAATTTTGGTTCATATTAATTTAAATCATATTTGGATTGCTTTAGAATTATGAGATACCATGTGAGCATTACTACCAAATTCGAGCTTCAAAGGGTTTTAGTGAGTCTTTTAACTGTAAAAGCTAAAAAGACTCACTTTTATAGTGACTATTAGAGGAAGTAGTGTTTTATTTTTAAATGTTAGCACCTGCTGTGATTGTCTTTTTCTGTGTGCATCCCTGTAATGGAAGTGAGAAAGTTAACGTTTTCTGTGGTGAGGCTCTGCCACTTTAAGGTGGGTTCTGGTTCATGCCAGGTCTATTGAAATAATCCTTTGTCAAATGTAGCTCAGTTTCACTGGTTTTGGTTCAGTTCCTCTTGTCCAGTTTCTGAAGAAATAGTTTGTACATGGTCATGCATTACAGATATTCAGAGCAAGACTCATGAGCATTTAATCATTTTACTACACAGATCACATGCCATACCAGACTTAAATAATCATATAACATGTGGTCAGCTTTGCAGTGGTGCTGACTTTGATCTTTGCTCAGATTGCAGTTGGTAATGAGAATTCTGGTATTTGTACAGCTCTGTTTTAAAAAGCCTGACCTGCCACAGAAGCTCCATCATAGCGCTTTGGCTCAGCCTGTGCTCCACACTGCCCCATTCAGAAATGTGGAGTGACATTTTTAAGGAGGGGGGCTTAAAAATCCCTCTTGGAACAATCCGTTTTTTTGTTTCTGAGACTTGTAATCTTATAGGGAATCTCATGACTTGGGTTTGTGTGTATGGCCACAGGAGAGAAACTGGGCTGGCTCCTTGAAGAAGTTGTGCAGGGATGATGTGTCTGCCTGAACAGGAAGTTACAAATATCATCTCTGTCCCCCCACCCCACCCCCAGACACCATCCAAACACACATGCAAGCACAGTCATTCCCTTTAGAGGCAACATTTATTTCACTGTTACATGTAAAATTTTTGCTTAAATCTACTTTTGTGTAATTAGGTTTAGTTTTCTTTTGGGATTAATAAAAGATTACTTGGTCAAATCAGTGAATGTGAATGCTGGCAGCAATGGCCAGCGTTCATTCACTGACACTTTTAATTTATGTCTTAGACTCAAAATGGTAATGCTTGTTTGAGGAATCACATGTTTAAAAAGAATGTCTTTTCTTTGTTGTCCCATTGTGAATAATAAATTTTTGATAAATCATCTGTAGAGCTAACGATATTAAAAGTTTTATCATGTGACTGTAATGACCAACTTTGCTTGCCTACTTAACTGCCTAATTAATTCTTCCACGAAGAAGTCATCCCCCTATTATGTGAAAATAAAGAGGCTGGTTTTGCTATGGTGTATTTAACAAACAAAACAACCAAACACAGCTATTTTAAGTTGTTTATGAGTAGACTGGGCAGTTTGATACATGCCTGATGTTCACATGAATCTTTTTTTTTTTCTTTTGTTTGTTTCAGTTGTCCCGTGACTGGGTTGAGTGTTTTCAGACTTCAGATTATGCTTGCCATTGACCATCACATGAGCCAAATGAATCTGAGTACAACATCTTTGATGTGTGTTATCTCTTGTTAATGTTTCATCACTTTCTCTCTATCTCTTTCTGTGTTTTCCCTTGCCAAACAGAGACGATTGCGTCATCTCCGGAGCATTGCTGCCAGGAACATTGTCAATAAGAATGGCTCTCCATTGCTGGACACTTATTTCACCCTCCATCTCTGTATAGAAGACCGCATTTCTAGAGGTGACAGTTGACCGTACTCACACACAGACCCAGCTTCTTTTTAGATGTTTGTTTTGTTCATCTTGCGTACAAAGGTTGGCACATTTGTTGGTAATCCTCTATTAAAAAATGACCCCCATCCCTCACTGAAATGACTTCAAACTGACAAGTGAGTGATATCCATCGTTGTTTCATCTCATTTCATTTCAAGTCAATTGTACTTCATTAATCACTGGTTAGAAATTATATTTATCCGATGTTTAACACAAAAGTGAAATTAGGTGCATTGCCACAAGCGGGGATTCTGGGTAGTTTTTAAGGGGCCAGCTCATTGATGTGTTTCTATTACCAGGAACGGGCCTGTAAAAAACGCCTTCGGGAACCTTTGCCAATCGCTGCCACCAGGGCTTAAAAAAAGAAAAGAAAAACGCAAGAAACACCTCTGACCGTTCCATGTTTACTTGTTTCTTCTTCTCTTTCCTCTTGCTGCATTTTTCTTTTTCTTCTCCTTTTTTGCTGTTGGTCATTTACAAACAGCAAAAAAGGCACATTACCGCTGTCATGTGGTAAACAGGATTATTTGTTCAGTCCTTGTGCGGTGCTGTAATGGACACACGGTGGCTGAAGGGGAGGAGGGGGTCGGCCCAGTTAGAGGTTCTCTTCTCGTGGGTTTGCTTCAGAACCCCTGCTAGTGGAAACATACCTATTATGGTACCTATAACTTAATCATCGTTGCAAAACCTTCAGGTTCAGTTGCTGCCAACAAGCAGTCCCTAGAAACTTTCAGTTAGTGTTTTTAGATTAGACTCCTTTATTATCCCTGAATGAAGAATTTCTGTTTAACACACACTGGGCAGTGTAAAAGCAAGGCATGCTATCACCTCCCTGGTGCCTGAAGCCAAGTTGAGTCTCCACTCAACGAGACGAGTCAGGAGGTGTTATCTGCTGAACATAACGTAACATGCCTTGGTGTGGAGACTGGCGTGTTACCCCTACATCAGCAGGATGAAGTTCGTTGTCAGATAGGTGTACTTGTCATGTGAGTGGAAGCTGGGGAACGGCAACGGTGAAGACTAGATCCATGCTGCAGGTAGAAGGAGGGCTGTGCTATGGTGCAGGAACATGTGCATATCTAAATCATGTTCCACAAGAGTGTACGTTGAGACTGCAGGTCCCATACATGGGACATATTACAACATCGACATTTGCTCAGCCTGCTCTGTCGATTGGCCTCCTACAACTATTGTTGTTGTGCTGCTTCCTTTTTTTTTTTTTTTTTTTGGCACTCAGGTATGACATGAATAAATCTCACCCAGGACTCACCAGCCTGCGTCATTCTTTTATACATTACGCCTGACCATCAATCAAGCATATCTTTGGGAGTGAGTTACTGGCAGGCCAGCTTGACACGCAAACTTTTTACAGTTGTTGTAAAAAGGATGGGTGACACTAGATTCAGCTGTTATTCATGGGGTCTCCACCAATGAGAAAGGGACTCATGAGACCTGATCATCTGTCAGCAGGGATTTTCATTCACTGTTTCTCAGCAAGGTGCCTTCACGCTGCAATTTTCAAATGTCAACAGGATTGAGATTAGGGGTCATTCAAGACCATTTAAAAGTAGTCAATCTTTTTTTTTTTTTCTGTCATTTTTAGACACATCACCTTTTTAAGATGTGTTTTTTGGGTTGTTGTTTCACTAGAAATCTCAGGACCTGTGATTGAGGCTGAACTTTTCTAGACTGGACAGATTAACTCCAGGAAGTCTTTATAGTCCCGAGACTTTGTGTCATGTGCAGATTTAAGGCCCCCTGTAAAAGGTGCATCAAATCAGCCCTAAAACATAACCAACCCTTTTGAGCTCATCTGAAATCCTTCTTCTTTGTTTACTCTGACCCACTTGCTTTTTGTTACACAACGATCCTGAACTATACATCAGCAAATTTTCCCTTTTTAAATGGCCTGAATGGTTGACTTAAAAAAAAAAAAAAAAGAAAATATTGATTACGTCTGTGATATTAAGATAAAACGCTTATTATGAAACTTAACTATAATGCAGTAATTTGTGAGCATTTTTAAGGAAAGCAACAAATCTACCATTTTAGAGTACACTGGTAAGTGAAAAACAAATTCCTTCTTGTCATACCTAATGAAGGTGTCAGTGTACTTGAGATGATTACTTTTATTTAATTTCTTTTCAGGAGGAATGAATCCTTGTTTCAATGAGTTGTGTGGGTACCAACAAATTTGTTCATGTCTGTAAATGACAAGAAAGAGCTTTGAGTTTGTATGTTACGTAAGAACCTGGAGGATGGTTTGCTTTCAAACCCTAGTTTGCGCTGCTCTGATTCACTTGATGAGTTTGTAAACTTGTAGCATTTTACCTGTTTGGTTTTATTTTCACATAGATAAATATTCTAGCACACCTAAATTCATCACATCAATTCACACAAGAACGTCTTGCTTATCAGTCAGATGTGTTGTGAATGAAGCAAGAAGGGAAAACGGAAGATGTTAAAGTGTTGTGTAATATACCAGTATAGGACTACTTATTTATGGCATGTTGGCAGATTTGTTGGTTTTTATCATGGTCTTTTTAAATGTCTTGTAAGTGTCACTGTGCATATTTATGGAGTTTATAAATGATGCACTGCTGTAGTTTGAGAACAGTTTTTTTTTGGAGTTACTGTAGGTGCATAACAGATCAGTGGTGGAGGTTGCATGCATGTGTCATAAAGGACTGTGATATTCTCATCAGCCCAAGATCTTTCATTTGATCAGGAAGTCTTGCTATCTTAGACTTTTTGTCCTGTTTTGGTTCTATATACTTTCTCACCAGAACAATTGGACCAGTTAGGAAGATGATCTGTCTGAGGCCATCTGCTTTTCACGGTCTCTGTCCACACCCGATTGTTTTGGTCCACACCTGAGTGGGATTACTGTGGTCGTGCAGCATAGAAAATAAATGCACTAAGCGGCAAACCTGAGTGTTTTTTTTTCTTTCTTTCTTTTTTTAATGGAATAAAGCCTGCAGGTTTAGCCTCTACTCTGCGTGACATTATCATTTGAGATTTGTATATTTACTCCTATTGATCTAGTGTTTCTTACTTTTGCTTATTCTGCATTCTTTTTAGATTTTTACAAGAGTGAAGTTATTCGAGACTCACTGGTGAGTATACTTCCATGAGCATTCATGCTCTTCATTTCTGGTCACTGTGATGGGATCCAGCTGTGCTGTCTGTCTGTCACTGATTTGGCCTCATTCATGAAATGTGAGCAGAACGAATTTGTACATAAACTGTTCAAAACTACTTCCATTTTAATGAATGATGGCCTTACGCGCACTGATTATCCGTTTCCAAACTTGTGTCGTACTGGTCACTATCACGCTCGTACCGATGGAGCAAAATAAAATCAGGGTCTGAAATGTTTTTTCTTCCTCGCTTTTTAAAGGTATGCCACGTCTTTAGATAGACCGGTAGGATGAGGATGCACATGCTTGTGTGGTGGTCCCTGAGGGGGTCTTATGCTGATTAATGAGCAGGAGAGCACAGTGCTTGTGTACTATTGATTGGCATTCACAAACATACACATGATCTTATCATGGGATCCCAGTTTTACACAGTGTTGTGAATCTGATTCACATTAAAACAGTAATTTATGTGTAAATGCGATGTATGGAGATTTCATGAACAAGACCGGTTGTGCTCACTTCCTCTGCACAACTTTCTCTGTTAGCCAGTAAGAGTTAAGTAGGTGTTCAGGTGTCCCCGAGGGAAATTACTACATGACATTTTTCTGTTCTCATGTTTGTTTGAATGGTAAATGCAGTCATTCTGAAAACACAGAAGCAGCCAAAGATTGCAAGCAATTACTACTGGGCCTGCTGCTGAGTCATGAGCTGACTAAGCTGCTCTTGAGGTGCTCTTCACTGCTCACTCAGGACAGACAGACAGACAGAC
>JAOWBL010029668.1:4245-22065 GCA_028564865.1 Zenarchopterus dispar
GACGCCGACAGCGACCCGGAGAGGTTTAGAACCTGTTAACGTCCTAAATACAGAAACGGGTGTGTGTTTTATTCTCAGAGGCTTTCAGGATGCTGCTGCACAAGAATCTGATTAAACTGGGGTGTGTGTGTGTGTGCAGGCTCTTACAAGACTAAAGAAAATAGAAATAACCCAACAAATCCAGATCATAGAGGAATATATATGTTGGCACCTTTTAAAACCACTACAGGTGAAAGAAAAGTGCAAACTTCTGCTAAATGAGATAATGTTCACCCTTTATCAGGAAAATGACCATATTTGGTCACTTCAGTAGAACAATTTAAAAAAAAATTACAATGTTAACAGAGGTCCTTTAATATTCTCCAATAAACCTTGAGGGTATTTTATTGATTACCCTATAAAGGGTTAAGATGAGACCATGATTGTTTATTTAATTACATCTGGTTGCACTGAACTATCAGGATGAAAAAAATGATGTTTTAAGAGAAAAATAAAGATGAACATGAAATAAAAGTGTTGAATCAAATTTCCGTTGAGGAGCAGCTGAAATGTTTCTTCTTTCAGTTTGGGAGGAAGAAAAGAGGAGCTCCTTTTATTTAATAAACTCAGGTTAAGCCTCTTATTTTGCATTTGTATATAAATTTAAATAGCAATGTGCAAACTGACGATAAATCAGCTGCTCGATGTAAAAGAAACCCCAATAATTTGACTTTAATTAGTTCCGTCTTCTCAGGACGTCACGCTCTGAAAACCTTCCACCACTCGTGTCATTTATTATTTACAAAGCAGTATATACACACTTTTGCATTATTCATCACACACAACGGAGAACATGAATCTCGCGTGTCCTTGTGATGTCTTCAGCTTTTGTCCTCCTGGATCTCAGCTGATCAGACTCGTGCCCACTTCCCACAGCTGATCTCATCTTGTTGCATCCAGAGAGTTTTGCATTTTTATTCTGCTCAGAAAGTTGTAGAGAAGTTTGCCACATTACTTTGATATTCTCAGAGCTCTAAAACACCTGAAACCAAGTTTGTGTAGGCCTCCTGGAGGTAAAGGCAACTCAATTCTCCTGATCTCACTGCATCAGGAAAAGGTTGGCTTTTATTTTGCTTTCAGCAAATGACAGAATGAGGACAGCAGAATATACATATAAGTTGTTTTTTTTCTAAAAACAGGCAAATTTATCTTTTAAAAAAAAGATAAAGAACCTGTACTTTTTTTTTTTGCGATACTGCTGCTGAACACCAGAGCTGTTTCTTGTTTTACACAGATGCACTTCCACCTGCAGCCGCTGGGGGGCGCTCCAGCCACAAGGTCATAAAGAAATGTCAGAAATAAAGTGATCCCACTTCGTTTGCTTCCATCTAAATGAGCTTGAAATCAGAACATGAGTTTGTTTTTTGTTTCCAAAGCTCTAATGTCATATTCTGAGTTTTTTCACAAATTATTTTTTTTTAAAAAAACAACAAAAAAAAACAAACTAAAACTACGTGAATTTTACCCGCAAATCTATTTTGTTTCAGTTTGTTTTTCCTTGTTCATTTTAGTCTTAGTTTTATGGAAATCTTTAGTTTTTTTTTTTTATTTCCGTTAACTGGTTTATTTTTTCACTATTAGTTTCAGTTTTTGTTAAGTGTAATAACTCTGGTTGCGAGTTTGGACAGCCAGAATTTTTATTAAAAACTTCCAAGTTTTATAGCCAGAAATGTCCAGATTTCTCCTTAAAGAAAGGTTTTTGTAATAAAGATTTATTTTTTTCTCTTGCAAATATTTAAGTGACTTAAGTCACAAATTCTTTTTTTTTTGTTTTTGTTTTTGTTACAAATGTGAGTTTGTAAAGTGATAATAATTGAGTTTCTGTCTTGGTTTTTATCTCCATTATTGTTGTGCAATCTTTCTCTTTGTATTTTTTGGAAGCTCAATTTGAATTTAAACTTTGGACCCACAAATTTAGCTAGTTTTCTTCTTAAGAAGCAACAGATCAAAGCATCACTATAAATCATCTTGAAGTGTTGAACGTCTCCCGTCGCACCAGAGGGGCCCAACGAAGAGAGGTAAGTAAGGCCTCCAAAAGGCTAGCTGCGGCCCTGCTGCCTGTCCTATCAGTCTGGGTCTAGGGTCTGTCTTTGAGTTTAGAAAAACTGCTTCTGGGTGTTGAGCTCCAACCAGCAGCACCAGGAACCTGCAGGAGTTCTGGACCGTGGAACAAAACCAGAGAAAAGGGAACTCAGTCGAGATTTGATCCATCTTTTAACTGGGAGATCCCGATCACACCAGCTCTCTTTTCAGGTAGATTCATGACGATTTCCTGAAAGGTGTGTTTTGTTGTTGTACCGGAGTTTTAAAGGCAGTGAGACCTTCATGACAGCTTGAACTCATGTGGTAGAAGTCAGGACTTGATTGCTTTGATTTCCCTCTCCGTATTATTGCTGACTCAGCCAAATCAAAGCAGAAGAACCAGAAACCTGTGAAGAATGCCTGAGGATCCGCTGGGAAGGCCAAACAATCTCAGTTATCTCAGCCACTCAGAAGTGGATCCTGCAGGTGCCCAGAGGACGGTAGAAGAACCTCAGGAGGCCACCTGGTTTACAAATCAACCTGCTCTCTAAAAGCTGCCTGCCAAGAACTTTATGTTGTATTTGTTATTTCATTCATGGAGTAACTGCCTTCGTCATGACTGTCGAGAATAACAGCATCTGAGCAATATTTCTTTTTCCTCTGTGGCTGAACTTGCAGGCTGGTGCACGCTACGAGATATCACAAAACACCTGGACAGCTTCCCTCTTCCACCACAGCTGTTTCTTAAGATTAGATGGTTCCAAATATTTTAAGCTGTTTTTAAGCTAACAAGCTTTCAAAATGCACCTCCACCTCCCTGGTTCAACACGTGCACACTTTGTTGCTCGTTAAAATGAGCGCTCAGCATCTCCATCGATCTGCACTTTTAAACAGCCTTTCTGTTCCGCTTGAAAGGCCCAGAGCCATCAGGAGAAATTTATGTTTCCATTACCACTGCATCACCCAGCAGTCAAAGGGCAGAAGATTAATTTGGAAAAAAAAAGGGAAAGCATAACACCCACCATGGGGCTAAGAACAGACTGAAAAATGGATAAGTGCTCATATCTGAAGCCAATCACGAGAGTGCAGGAATTGATAGAAACACCATCTAGAGACCAAACTTTTTTTTTTTTTTAAATACAAAAGGACCTGGTATTGAGGTCTGCAACCTCGAGGGATATTATTAATATAGTTAATGTAGGCAACGTTGTTATAAGTGTTTTTGTGGATAATCCAATCTTTGACTAAAATAGCTCAGAAAAAAATTGGTACTTAACAGTCTGTGAATCCTTGAGGGAAATCTAGTGCAATCTCAGCACAGAAAGCAATAGAATCACTTCACATTCACTTCTAATTTGCTGCAAGCACAATGACAGCAGGCCAGTGCCAGCAATGAATCAAAAAGACAGCACACTTAACTCACAGCCAATGGGAGGAAAATCAGGAAAGACAGCGAGCTGCCTTAAAGTACTGAGCAAGTCATCAATAGCCAATTACCGTTAGTGTGATTAATGAGAGAGAGATTACTCCCATTAACCCCCCGACAGGAGCAAGCGTGGGGCTGGCTGGGGGTCAGCGCCCCGACTGACCGGGTCGACTGGATCTATGTGCACCGCCTCCTGTAGTTCCTGTCATTGTTGAGGATGAGTGAAGGAAAGAGGAGACAGAAGGTAAGACAGATGAACAAGTTGAGGATGGATGGATGAGTACGGGAAAAATGGGCCGTCAGAGAAATCGTAATTATAATTTGTTTTAAAATGGAACTTATGAAGCGATAAAACAATCACTTTCTGTGCTTGAGGTCATGTATTTTGATATTTGAAGACGCTACACCCACACACAAGCGTAATACTTTGTTTGGTGACGTCCAGATCTAAAAATGCATCATTCATTGAACCGGCTGCAGGGTTAGGGGGTGGAGCTGAGAGGCTGACTCCACCCCCTTAAACCAGCTGCTATGAACACAGCTGTACAGATGTGGTTGAGGTATTTTGATTAAAGAATACCACAGAAATTTCATTAAGACCTCAGAATTTTAAAACTTTTTTTAAACAAAGACCAAAATGTGTTCAGTTTAAAGCAGAAAGTATTCAGAAATCATAATAAATACAGCTTTTATTAACCAACTGTAGAAATGACAATACACCCAGAATTTTCATTTATAAATTTGTCTTATTTTCAGTTTGACCATAAAATTAAAGCTAAATTTAACCCACCACACTCAATCAATGGATACGATATACACTTGTGTGCCCTTGTAAAGTTTTTCTTGGATTTTTTTCAAAGACACCAGAAGAAGAAATATCAAGGGCTTTTGCTAATTTACATCTATCAAACATCCAGGATTAGGTATACGGCCCAGTTTCTTTAGCCATGTGAGATTAAAATCATTTCCACAGAGATGTCACAGCTCAATCTCACAACAGAGCCTAAAGTTGAAGTTTCACCATGAATCAACTAAACTCAGTTAACAACAACTATGGGCCTGAAGAGTTAGTGTAAACTTGAGTGTGTTAGGGCCAGTCGTCATGGCAACAGATCCAGGACACGACTAGAGCAGACTCGTCTTCAACATAGCTTCATCCTAGATCTGCTGCCATGACCCGTGTCCCTCTGCAGCGTAGCTGCAGAGGGACACGACCCATTGAGGGGTGCTTCACCCACCCCCCACCCCCTCCCTATGATCCAGGTTCTGATTAAAATTTCTTTCCTCTTAAAGGGGAGTTTCGTCTTGGCACTGTGGGGCTTTAAGGTTTATTTCTCGCTAGGGGAGTTTTTCTTCTTGCCATTGTTTTTAATATTTGCTCAGGGGTCATGTTCTGGGGTCACCTACTGACAATGTGTATTGTTACAGATGCTACATAAATAAAACTGAATTAAACTGAATTTAGATGACAAAGAGAAGAAGAGGCAGAAGAAGTCCAACTTTTGATTTTAGCGTGACAGTGGTCAGACTGTCTTATTTTCCACAGATCTTTCACTTTTCTACTTCCCTCTCAATCAAGATTTAAGATCCCCCAATCCACCCCACTCACCCACCCAAAAAAAAAAGAGCTCTCAGTGACTAACTCTCTTTTTCACATCTGCACTTTTTCTGGCCAGACTGAGCTGTTTGTCAAGACAAGGGATGCATCAGCGGGGACTGGAAGCGTGCATGTGAAAGCCATGAGGAAAAGCTCATTCATGCATTATCGTGAGTTCAGCGTGAAAACCAGGCCAACCTTTAACGTTCAAAGCAAAACACGAGCAACAGCATGAATCAGACAACAGCATCATCTTATCAGTTTCCATCTCGTCTGTCTGCAGGCCTGATGGGACTTCAGAGTGCAGCTTGGTGAACAGACATGGACGCTGTGAGACGCCAACAACGAGAATGGCGTCTTCATCGCGTCCTGCTGCCGAATGCTTTCCTGCATTCATCTAAATAAGATTCTACTCTCCGATATAGTCAGAGGCATTTAGTTTGATTGGCAGGTACCTCATTAAAATTCTGGCCACTCAATAACGCAAATGCACCTCCAGTGTGTGTGGGCGTGTGTGCGTCTGGAGTTAAGCGACTGTGCAGAAAATGCAGTAATGTGTTGCTGACACTTCTCAGAGCTGCAGTCTTGATGAGAAAGCTCTGTAACGAAGTGAATCACAGAGGTAGCCAAGCTGACTCACATGCAATTAAAGCCACATGGAACATGAGGAGGAGGGGTCTGAACGAGGAAAAGGCAGCAAACTGTCATTTATAGTGCACATTTAAAAAATGTTTCTTCTATATCCTGCAGAGAGGCTCTGTATGATACAAAAATCACCTTCCACACACATGCAGAAACCCTGAAATAATGCTCCATCCTCCTGAAGATTTATTTAATTTAAAGCTCTTGTCTGGTGCAAACGTGCACGACTTTACTTTGCGACAGAGTAAATCAATAAAAGTAATAATAACTGTTTATTTTACAAATATGTTCTAAAACAGACTGCACTGGTTTATTGGTAATCCTAGAAATGATCATAAATCTTGCCTTTTACTTATGTTTCAAACAAATTGTTTAGCATTAATTAGTATCTCGAGGTATTTAGAATTCATTTATACACCATTTAACAGAAGAAAATGTTATATGTGGTATCACTATGGGCACAGCGATGGAAATGGACCGGGAGAGATTTTAGAACAAAAGTTCCAGTCAGGTATATTCAAGGTAAAGGTTTTAGGAGCATCTTCCAGCAGCTTCATGTTCCCGTGACTTCATTTACAAATGTCAGGAGGTACAGTCTGAGGTCTAAAGGATGGAAGGCAGCCTCCCAGGCTGCAGGATGAAATGTGACCCCGGATTGATGAGGACAATGGGAATGGTAGACAAGAAGCCAAGGAAAACATCCAAAGACATTAAGGCTGGTCTCTTGGGTCAAAGTTCGTCACAGATCACACAAAATTGGTATGTTGGGCGAATCACATCAGCTCTATTTCCACAGATGGAAAAATCAATGAAAAGAACATTATATCTATGGTGAACATGGTGTGTGTGTGTGTCGGTTATGTTTTGGAGTTGCTTTGCTGCGCCTGAAACAGGGAACCTTGAATCTGGGCATAAGCCTCAAGGTGTTGAAGGCAACCTGGAGTGAATCGTGATGTCATGTGACAGGAAGCTCAGCTTCGGTCGCAGCTCACTGATGCTCCAACAGGATAAAACGAAACAATGGCGGGTGATCAACACCTGACTCTCCTGAAGTGGCTCTTTCTGAGTACTGAACTTAATCCTAGAAAAATAAACTGGAGGAAAATTGATCATAATTTTGCAGCCATAAATTGTATGATGTTGGAAATAAAATTTGACTTTAAATGTTTAAGATCTCCACACTGTCAGCGCAGCACACTATCCCAACCTGAGCTCAAAATCCCTGGAGAAGCCCACTTTGGCCAAAGATCAAAATGATGCTCTTCTGGTATGACAGCACTCTGCAAAGCTTAAAGAGATTGAGACAAATGGAGCAATTTTTCAACTTGATAATCCTCCATAATTCCCCTCTCAACCTCTGAGCTGGAATCTGCAAAAGAAGCCCATTAGAGGGAAGCTGCTCGGAGCTGATCGGACCTTTTGAAGGAGGCTGAAAGTGAAAGTATGTGCCTGCGTGTGCGCCAGCGCCGGCGCTGATTAGCTGGCCTCTGGGCCACTTTCACTGCTAATCAAGCCCATGCCTGGGAGAGGGAATGTGATTTTTCTCCCTATCTGCCTTCTCAGCAGGCACATTAACACCCTTCCAGCGTGTTTGCATGCTGCTTCTCTGCACTGGATCCATCACAACACCCAGCGGCGGCTTGTTAGAGGAATACTGGCTCCCAGCAGGTCTGAATCCTGACAGTCAGCAGTTCCTGAGGTGACATTTTGGTTTGGTTTCAGCAATTTTATTTGGGAGTTTGGGAAACTTGGAATGATGACTATGGTGGTGCAGTCAATGTGGATGAAAAAGCTGCAATTGATAAAAGCGTCAATGGGAACCCAACGACTAAAACCCAGTCTATTTTATTTGAGTTATGGAATAAAAAGAAGTTCCTAAATCAGGCCAAGTTTAACGTGATGCAAATAAATTTAGATTAAATGTTTATGGAGCTGATTTTAAATAAGTTGCCCCAGTAATCCTTCCAACAATTAAGATTTAAATGCACACTGTTTGGAAAGAATACTCTAAAAGTCAATCACATGAAGATCAAACTTTTACAGTGAGCATTGAAGGACTAAAATACTTGTTCTAAAACTTTATTACATAAACAAAAGCCCTGAAGGTTCGGGATGTCCACCTGTCCACCCTAACCCTAACCCTACAAGAAGAACAAGTCCCAACTAGGAGGTAAACAATGAAGAAAACAGGCTGGAAGTCTTGTCAGATGATCTGCTGAGGGACGAGGAGAACCAGCGGGAGTCAGATATGGGAGGAGGGGTCTGGTGAAGGAGTCCAGGTGGAGCAGATGGTGAAGGGCCTACAGGATGAAGGTGAGTAACACCTCTTTGTGGCAATTAAAGCAAAATTAATCAACTGGGAAAAAAAGAGTAAAGACTATTAACCAGAATCCCAAAAACACAAACCAAGACACAAAATCTGAATCTAGATACTCTAGATACTTAACATCATCAGCAACCACAAGAGCACAGCCACTGTTTGTATTTTGAACATGGAGATTCTAAAATTTATTGGCTAGATGATCATAATGACTTCTAATGTTAAGTGACTTTTAAAACTCAGTCCCATAAGGTGGGGCCACCACCAATGGCTTGTAAAAACAAACCATAACATTTTAGATGAAACTGGATCATAAAGAATGAAGAATGAACACCTGGAGGCAGTTATTAAAAAGCAAACAAACTGGAAGACTGTTTGGGCCATCAAAACGTTTATTACATAATCCAAACGTGTACGGTCTTTTCTTGATCAGGTCCGTTACAACTGAAAGATGGAAAAAAACTCATCATCACAACACTGTTGATCTGCTTAGTAAACTCAAGGATATACCATCAAAAATGACTGAAAATACACTGTGAAAGCTACAGCTTAATGATGCTAACCTCTTCCTGCCTCCATGATCGCCCCCATGATCACAGAGAGTTTAGTGCATCACCGTCATTTGGCTTTATAGACATACGTGTCTGCAAGTCCTCTACATAACAACCAAAAACCACATTATGCTTGGCTACCAGTGCACTTTAACATACCACATTTAATTACAAGAGAAACGGGCCGAGAACGGAACCCTGTGGTACTCCACCAGGCAGGGGGGGGAATCACCCCAGTGCTAGCTGGTTTTCCCACTCCAGGTCCTCAGGACCATCTCGCTCAAATTAGTCAGCCATGTTTAGACGTGTGAAAAGCTTGCTGAGAAGCTGATGTGGGGATCCAGTCGTGAATTGGATCTACTGGATCTAGAGAAACATCTAAAACATGCAGAGCAGTGGGACCCAAGGACCAGGATTTTGGAAGCACTGGGCTAACAGGAGTCTCAACACAGATCTGCAGCACTTAAATACCCCGTATCGGATCCCACCAACCCTCAAAACGTGACAGGAGGACTGCATAATCCAACACATTAAAATCCACAACAACACAGCAGGTTTTCTGGCATCGAGACCCACTCACTGCTGTGACATGAGCTCAAACTAGAAATGTTTCAAGGACAGAGTTGTCACATAAACTTTTTTATAGTTGATATAAAAAAAAAAACCTTTTCCAAAAGGGCAGATGATTTAAAATTAGACATACGGAGGAGTCCAGCTGGGCCGACGATGTTTGTAGATGAGAGTGATCTGTGGTGGGAATGGGTGGAGGAAAACCTTCAGAGGTGGAGGTGTGCACTAGATAGAGGAGGAGTTAGTCATAGAAAACATGTGGGATAATAAAAAGGAGGAGAGTGGAACGGTGAGGTGGAAAAGAGGTGAGGAGGAGAGTCTGGGCAGGGTGGAGAGGATGGAGGAAAGTGTCAGGAGTGATGCGAGAGTCAAAGGGAGGTCAGAAGACGGTGGTGAGACCAGCTACGTCACGTGGCACTGACGAGAAGACAGGAGGCACCAGCTGCAGCAGAGCCGGAGAAGCTGAGGTTCACGTCAGGAGGGACAAGGATGGATTAGGAATTAGCTCGGGTTAGCTGCTCTGGAAACAAAGTTAGACGGGCCGAAGGACAGAGGAGGGACGATGGAGATGTAGACAGGCGGAGGATCAAAGAGGAGATTTATGGATGTGGTGACATCCAGCCGGAGGGTGGGGAGTGGAAAACAGGCCAGATGAAGAAAAAGATTTGCTTTGGTGACCCCTAAAGAAGATAAACTGACCTGATGCATATTTTCAGAAGTGTTGGCTTCTTAACAGCCTATCCTCAGACATTTATGGTTGCTGATTTTAAAATACCAAGTCATCAGAGCAGAATAATAGACAGTTGTGTACAATAGAAAACTATTTTTAAGATACATGCCTTATTTAAATGTGTTGTATTCATAAATGATTTCTCTAGTCTCATTGGCCACACAAAGTGATTTTACAGCCACGGAGCATTTTTACGTGTCAGAAAATCCCCAATCATTTTACACCTGAAGGAACAGGAAATGAAATAAAGACCATAATTTCCGCAGGCTGATGTAAGATCAGAATATAGAACAGTAACACAAAGTTAATTATAATAAAGCAAACAAAAAAGTGTTCTTACATCCTCATTTTGCATGTGTATCTATTTTATTGAAACTTTTCCAGTGGTGTTAAGAACAACAGTGCCCCATTGACGGTAGTGGAGAGGTTATTTACATTAAGACTGCTTATTTATTGATGTCAAATTTTCAGACCCTACATCCCTCCTGCACTCTGGACTTGTTCACAAAGTTCTCCGTCCAACAAATAAACCTTAAAGCTCATGGTTGTTCAAACAAATGTTATAATACATGTTATTTTACAGATTTTGACTTCGACTGGGTCCACATTAATATTCTGTGGTCAGAAAAATGTCACGAATGTCAATAACTGTCTGTAAAACGGTCACCGCCCGGATCGAATAATGAGTGCATAAAGGATTTGTGTTGTGGTTCCTGTTATTAGACGCCACAACGAGCCGATACAGGGACTGAGATGACATCTATCAAAGCAGCACTAATTACGTTTTTAATTAAGTTTTTTTTTTTCAGTTTAGCGGGGCCTCAGGACCAATCACAGGGAAGTGAAACCACAATACCCAGAAAAGTATGTTTTTTTCTTTTAATCTAATGTCACTTTTCAGATGTGCAATAACTTCACAAACCCCCACACAGCTGTTGTTATGTATTATTATTTTATCTCATTAGATATCGTGTATATTTTTGTATTATTATTTTATCTCATTAGATATTGTGTATATTTTTGTATGTAGTTTTGGGTTCTTCTCACTTTTATGTTTTTTTTTTTAAGCTGCTGTGGCCAGTGAATTTCCCTGCTGTTGGATCAATAAAGTTTGATCTAATCTAATCTGTTGTCAGCTGGAAAAAAAGAAAAAAAAATCCTTTTTACCATGTTTGCCACATGTGGAGAAAATCACAGCTGAGAACATTTATTTTTTTCTTTTCAGGTCTGCTTACATGTAAAATGAGAAAGTTACGTCACGTTTGCTGCTCGCGGTCAAGCTGAGCAGAAAGATGAGACAACGCGATACCCACAGGGGGTATCGCGTGGACATCATGATGACACTTTTTGTACAAGGAGGAGGAGGAGGAGAAGAGGAAGGAGGAGAAGGAGGGGGAAGAGAAGAAGGAGCAGGAGGAGGAGCAGCAGGAGGAGGAGCAGGATAAGGAGGTGACGAAGGAGGAGGAGGAGGAGCAGGAGGAGGAGAAGAGGAAGGAGGAGAAGAAAAAGAAGAAGGAGGGGGAAGAGAAGAAGAAGGAGGAGAAGCAAGAGGAGCAGGAGAAGAAGGAGGGGGAAGAGAAGAAGGAGCAGGAGGAGGAGGAGCAGGAGGAGCAGGAGGAGGAGAAGAAGGAGGAGGAGTAGGAGGCGAAGAAGGAGAAGGAGGAGAAGAAGAAGGAGAAGGAGGAGGAGGAGGAGGAGTAGGAGGCGAAGAAGGAGAAGGAAGAGAAGAAGAAGGAGAAGGAGGAGGAGGAGGAGGAGAAGAAAACCTTTATATTTCCCACAGTGGGGGAAATTGCATTTTTGCAGCAGTAAAGAACAAGAGCAGATGTGATTCAGCAAGACAAAAACAACAAATATCTAAGATGAACAAGACAAAAATCCAAAAATAAATAAAAGTGTCAAAAAGTACCATGTTTATCCATCCAAGTATTTGAGTACGGTTGAGTGTGTGGCCATGAGTATGCAGACACAAATTCCAGTAATGTAAAGTGTATTTTGCACTTGTGACAGGTCACGTCGTCATACAGTTTTGATGATTCAGCAGGTGGATGACGGACATGTGAACAGAACTAACAGAAGTCACGGTAAGATGTCACATTTAGATTTTTAGACAGAAAAGCACATAGTCACTGAGTTGAAGGAGAAGCGGGTCTGCGTCTCGCCTCGCGGATGAACGGGACGGGGATGGGAATGATGGGAATCAGGAGAAACAGACGGATCAGACTTGGCTGTTGCTGAAACCGCTGATGATGAGAGGTTTTGATGACTACCGACGAATGAATTTTCACAGGTTACGAGTGTTTTTATACGACTTGGGTTTTCAGCATTGTGATTCAGAGCTGTTGTGTCACTGAGCTCCAGTCACTTTTCAGAAATCCCACTAATGATCAGGATTGTGATTCAGGGATTAATAAGTGTCACAAAAAAAAACAAAAAACACTGATCTGTAATCGAAACCACGGTGAAAGTCAAAGAAAATTCCTTACTTGGATAAAACAAAGGTCCATTTTCAGTAATCAATGAGGAAGGGGGGTGGAAACCCACTGAGACACCTCAGAATCAGAATCTAAATCGGAATCAGAATCACTTTATTGCCTTTAAAACAGGTTCACAGAGAGGAAATCACTCTGGTGTTACATAAAATAATGGGAAAATGCTGACTCAGTATTTACGTACAAAAACAAACAAAACGTCATGCACCGAACCGCCAAGGCGTCCACCCGCGGCGCCATCTTGTGGCGTGAACTCCCCAGAGAAATGACCCAGATGAATGAGCCTTTTTTCCTGTTGATCGTTAGAGAAATGAAGGAGAGAAAAAAGGTTTCCAGTTGCTCATGAATCCTCCAGCGGGATAAAAGATCCACGAACTAACGGTTCAAGGGCAGGCACCAGCGAGTGGGAAGGTGACTGCGAGTGAATCATCATCCCGTCACCCCAGCTGGCTGGGATGTGACACCGACACCGCCTGATACCGCCGGAATGAGAAAACCTCTCATCCGGGACAGGAAGTAAGTTTCTGTCAGGCTGCACCGAAGAAGACCGAACCGGAACACGACGAGGTCCCGACAAGGTCAGTTTGGGCCACACTTCCCATCCCGCTCCGGTGGAGGCAAATTCTTACAAGCAGGAGATAAATGCCTGATTGTAAAATCTGAACAAAGCGCCAGAAGGAGGGAAAGGTAATTTGTGAAATAGTTGAAGGGTTTTATGAGAGTCCCACAAAGCGCCTGCAGCTAAACGCCCGCCACACGCTGTCAGCCCGGTATCCCTGTCATGATTCACGCTTTACAGAAAATCTTTTATGAAGAAAGGTGATCAGTCAGGAGGTAAGAGAAAGGCGTGGATTCATTAAAATGTTCGAGGCAGCCACAGCCCTCCTGCGCCGGGTTTCTGTGATGAATGTGCTGGAATATGTTCCTGCACTTCTGGAACTTTAGTGGAACAAATTTCCTTTAAAACCATCTTATTACTCCGCGCTGCGCTGAGACTGATTGACTCATTTTTCTGCCTGACGTCTTTCTCTACATTTGCAGATCATAAAAAAGTTACAATTCTGTAAAGATTCATAGCGTTTAAAGAATACGTGGAGCTTTTTCTTCTTCTTTGGAAAGTCCAACCATTTCCTCAAGTTTGTCTACATTTTTCAATTTCCTCCTCATGCATTCTGTTTTTATTCTTTTACCAGGCAAAAAGCGTCTATATTCACAACTGTGAGTGTGTCTGAATTTTCATGAGTGGGACATAGTGATCCTGAAGTTGATGGTTTATTCAGCGTTTGCTGAACATGTCCAGCGTGCTCTCGAGCAGATGGTGTTATTGTTTTCTTCATGTGTACTTTCGCTGCTAATATATTTTCCATTTTCCAAACGTCGCCCCGGAGTTACAGTGCATACCTGAAGAGATGTCATTATTTGCTTATTTTTCAAGTTGAAAGAGAAAAAAAGGATTCCTCAGAGAGACAGAAGGAGCACATTTTACCCTAGATTAAAAAACTTGACTTTTTAAATCAGATTTCAGACCCGCTATGGGGTCTGAAAAAAAAATGATGGCAGCTAATTTTAGGGGGTGGAGTCAGGTATGGCCCCTCCTTCATTTGGGGCGGGGCCCATTTGAAGCTTTGCACTGTTCACAGGAAGTGAAGCATGACGGACCTAAACCTTTCCCATTTTCAGGGGTCTCGGGTAGTTTTATGGGGTTTAAATCATTGAATGCGGCCCAATCATCAAACGAGAACTTTTCAGGAACTCTCCGGAGGTAAAACACGTCCTGGGGAGGGGTGGGGGTGGGGGTGCTAGCCATCAGCCTGAATTCAACTCCGGCCTTCAGGTTTTATCCAGGACCCGTGCTAACAGAGATGCAGCTGGGATTTTGGGTGGATCTGATCCGTTTCTGCGATATCTGAACGGGTAGCTGAACGACAGCTTCTCGGACCTTTTACGGTGCTGTTTGAGTTGGTAGCGACTCCACACATCCAATTTATGCTCTGAAGCAGAGATAAGCGATTCTTCTTTCATGACAGGTTGCCTTTAGACCCTGACAACCACTCGGTAAACACACACACAAGAAAAAGCTTTGTCTAATCCACTATTTCAGAGCTCAGAAACACTTAAGTTTTCCTCCAAAGCAGATGACAGAACACAAAACAAATTTGCTGGAAGAGGCTGAGTCATATACCACAGTCCATTAACGAACTAAACTGAGCACAAAAATTTAATATCTCAAGCAACTAATCATCAGACGTGTGGAGAAATAATCATGATAAATCAAAGTCTGCAGTATATTTTTCTCCATCTGACACCTCATCAAATGCTTGGAAGCGCTGGATGAAGTGTTTGCTGCCAATTCCCACTTCTAGGCATTAACTCCTCAGAGGAGCTGTGTGAATTTTTCAGTTTGGAAGCAGCAAACTCGAAACCACAACCACATGACTTACTTGGGGAGGTGTTTCAAATTAAAAAAAACAAACAAACAAAAAAAAAACCTGTCTTTTACAAACCACAGGCGGTCCGGTCCAGCCTGCACTCACAGCATCGAAGACCGGCGCCCTCGCAGCGTAAAGCAAAAGGTCCCGCTCCCGAGGAAAAGCTTGGCTGACGCCAGCGATTACATCAAGAGGATCGGGCTGCCAAGTGCCACTCTCGGTGCCAAATGTTCTGCTCTTTCCCTCACACCTGCTTCATTTGTCATCATGCCCATTCTGGCTCCCTCCTGCTTTTCTATTGTCTGCAGATTCATCATCATCCCCTCACTCAAAGTCACTGTTTTAATTGAATTTTTATTAATTGTTTTTACTTAAGTAGCCTATTCTGGTTTCCCTCTCGGGCTAATCATCTGTCAGAAGGCTCCAGGTAATGTGTGTTAAATATTTGCTTTTAACTGCCCTTAAGAAAACCAAAGAAACCATGTCGGCATAGAATCTGAGTAAAGAAAAGAAGATTAAATATATATATATATATATACACATATACACTGAAGACATTTCACACACTGATCAATAGGCTGAATCTGCAGCCCTGCTCTTTTATTCTTGTGACACCAGATGCTTCAGGATAAACTCTTATGAGGTCTGAGATGACTGTGGTGAAGAAGCTTAACTATATGCAGCTTTATAGAAACGTATGGAGATAAGAGTTGTTCCACCAGAGGCTGAGAAACCTCAACACACCACCGAACACGTCCCAAATACAAAAAAAGACAAGAAAATTCAACAACCAGAACAGAAATACAAAGAGCATGAAATCAAAACCGAAGAGAGCACCAGCATCCATCCATCCATCCATCCATCCATCAGCTTTACACAGTCCAACCACAGTCTCCTGACCTTTGACTCCCCCGCCACCTTCTCAACTCCCAACAGGGAGACAGATATTCCCAAACCTGATGAGAGACTTAATCTCTCCAGAAAAACCTCGCCTGCCTCGAGATCTCCTTCTGAAACACCTCCTCTGGAGGACATCTGGAAGATCAGACGCTTAAACCCGCTCAACTGGCTGAGGCTGCTTAGCTTTAAACAAATACTCGCTACACTATTATTTGACTGGATAAAAACAGAGAAAAAACTACCGTTTTAGCTTTTTATTTTCTAAACAAAATTAAATTAGCTGTGTAATTTGCATCGTTGCGGAATAAGAGAAGCCGTCATTGAAAATCTTCCCAGATTTTACAAGCTAATCCAACATTTTGACGTTGGACATCAGAAAATCTTTCTTTACTGTTGAATGCAGAATTCTTTTTATAAACTTCCTTTATACAAAAAAATCAACATTTTGTTTTGATTAATGTACTTTATCCTGTAATTTTTGAGTCAAACAAGTTATGCAGCAATGTAGCTTTACATCATTTAAAGTCACTCTTTGTAGAAGTACCACTTCTGACCACAAGGTGGCGCACATATCTGCTCTCAACAGTATTATTGACACATAGTGGCTTTAATGTTAATAATGTTCATTACTGGCTTTAATGAGGACAGTTGGTCGTTGCTGAAAACATGAGAGAAGCAAAAGTAAATTCCAAGTCCGTAACAAGAAGATGTGTTTTGGTTCGTGCTTTTATTTTGTTAGTGTGGCAGCGGTTTTATGAAATTCATACGAGTTTTGGATATGCGGTTTGGTATTTCTTTTTCATAAAAAAGACACTTCTCGTGTCAAAGCTCAATTTCCCAGCTCTTTCAAGTTTGTGCATGAATAGAAAATAAGGAGTTTAATTGATGACGCAAGATTCTGCTGAGTCAGCAGAGGTGCTGAGGATCATCTAGACGTACCTGCCAGAAGATGGTGTCTATTGTGCTGCCCAGAAAACCTTCTCTTGTTTCAGATGAGAGCAGTTTAGGACCAAGAATCGTCATGAACTCCTCAAAATCCACCTGTCCGTCACCTGAAAATGGAGAGAGAGGGTGCGTTGTTCATTCCTGATGATGCACTGACGTTGGCATGGTCTGCAACTTATTGAAAAAAAAAACTTCCTTTTCTTTTCTTATTTGACTTATGTGAACATTAAAGTGTCTACTCTCTTGACCGGGTCGTGAAACCTGCCGTGCTCTTTTTGCAGAGAAGTAAAACCTTACTTCTGTTGTTTCTAACTGTGCCATCGTGAGCCTGTCGAGTCTGAGATATCGCTCCTGCGATTTTACAGATTCTTTGAGCATTCCTCACACATCGACTCTTTGGATTATTGTCAACCTTTTCCAATGTTTTCCACAAGTTTTCTCAATGCAGAATTGTTTAAAAATGGATCTATAACTCTTACCAGATAGGTAATTGCTGATGTCTTTCCTCCTTGGTATTGTGTTATCATGTATATGAATGCTCTACCAGATTTATGAAGATGCTCACATCAGCAGATTATGAATCAAAAGTGTGTTTGTGTTTGCTACTTTCTCTCTTAATTCCTATAAAAATAGTTAAAAGCTCTAATTCTACATTTTGGTTTAATTTTTGTTGTATAGAAAAAAAAAAACAGATAAAATATCTCATTCTTCATTTTAGGTGGTTTATACCAGATGATAAAGACTATCAGTTTTTATTATGTCCTGATTCATAAACCCTTAAAAAAGGCAATAAATGCACTTTTTTTTCTTTTATAACTAGACATCAAACTGTGAAATTTGATGTTTAGAGAGTAGAAACTGCAGTGAACCAAATCATCACAACTGACAGTAGAAACAGATTCAAATATATTTCTACTCAATTCTCATCATAAATTAAAAAAAAAAAAAAAAAACTCTTTTTGAAATAAAGAAACCTGCCATATGGGGTTGCTGATGTGCCCTAAACATCAAACTGAATGGAAAAGCAATAAATCTTATATCTCATAAATTAAAAGCAGATACATAATTGAAGCTTTTTGGAGTTGTATTCTCCTGCTGTGGGGTGTGGGGTTTCCACGGGAAGGTTGATGTCTTTGTTGTTTTAATTCATGACAATC
>JAOWBL010029679.1:0-30120 GCA_028564865.1 Zenarchopterus dispar
AAGTCTTCATATCCGAGGAGACACTGCTCAGAGTAAATAAACTAACTATTTATACTCACTGGCCACTTTATACACCTAGCAAATAAAGTGGTGAGTGTATGTGTATATGTATATGTATGTATGTGTGTGTAGATATATATATATCTACACACATGCATGCACAAGAGAAATAAGATTGATGGTATACAGTATTTCAGTAGATGTAGGCTTTTTAGCACTGCTGATATGTTCTCATTCATGTGGAAAGTGAGAGAATGATGCATTTTTGCTTTTCTTGGTTTTTGAAAACAATTTAAGTCAGAGTAGGCCTTTAAAGTGCGAGTTAAGAGGCATGTAAGCTTTCGTTCTGAACCAAAATTGCAGAGTCAAGGGATTGGTCATCCTGGAACAGTCAAAATTAAAGGAATCTCTTTTTTTTTTTTTTTGTATTATGTGTCTTCATGAAGCATAGTTTCTTACTGGTCAGTTTTGTAAGTGATGTGTAATTAGATGACTTTACTCTGTTCCTCTTTGTCTTCTAGGAAAACAGTCAAACCACCAAAGATGGACGTCTTTTCCTCCCCCAGGGCTGAGGTACTTTTAGTTACATATTTTGTTGTTGCTTTGGTTACGATTGCCATTGCCACCCACGGAGTAACAACCTTTTAGTTAAACAACCACGCAGAATGCATTAAATCACCCTGAGAAATACCTTATGATCCTGTCAGCAGCACCCTTAGCGTGACTGCATCTCATGACATGCACACATGCAGGCATTCACAACAAAAATGAATCTCAAATTATACTAATGCACACACTAAGGTAACAATATACATAAGTATATTGATTAATAGTATTTATGAAAAAGTGTTCTATTTTTTTGTGCAGCACTTTTCCTCGTGCTTCTTTCCTGTGACTCTGTTGACCTCATAAATGCTCTGTCATTGCTTCACTTCATTTTTTAACTTCTCTACCCATTTCTTCTTTGATATCAGTCTTCCTCCCTGCATTTTCTTCTCTCACCATGCTCCTCCCTTCCCTGCCCCACGCCTTAAATGTCCTCCAAGTTTTGTCCTTTTCCTTATTCAGTCTCTTAACAAGGTTGCAACCATGTCTCATCCCTTCTACTCTGTCCTCTTCTCCATCTGATTATCTCATTGATATTCCATTCACACCTTCCACCTTATTGATGGGGAAAAAAAGGAACGAGAAACACTGTTGCAGTTGTTTACCTGAAAGCTACGAGTCTTTGTGAAGTTGAGGAGGTTGCGCAATGTGCTGGAGGAGAGCAAGGTCAGATTCAACAATTAAATATTGATGCTCCAACAATTACGCTTTCCATGGAGGCAAAAATTGGCTTTTTTATAGTCAGCACGTTCAATTTATTCTTCCACAATTGTGAGAAACCCTACTGATGCAACTCCAACCATAACCTTTATGGGTGTTATACAACCCCTGACCTTGAACTCTAACTTACCCCCAGATTTCATGACTAAAACAGTCATTACAAACAATGTCTTTACCTACTGTACAACAACATTTTTCCGTACATCCATACTTTTTTCATTATCCATGTCATCCAGTTTGGGGTCATGAGTCCTGAAGACATGTTTTATAATAATGGATGTTTATCTCTTTCTCTGTGTGTATATGTTGTTGTTGTTTTGGTATCTCATTAGGACCTTTGGGAACCAAAGCCCAGTCTTAATGAGGAAAAACCTAATTTCTTGGGTACCAGAAAGAGTTAGAGCTAAGGTGTGAATGGAGATTTGGTTCAGATTAGGTCAGACTAACTCAGCCTAGTGTCGCTCTATAAGATTTTCTGATCTGACTGATCACTAGTCTGTTGAGAGTACATGACCAGCTATTTTGTACTTCGGAGTCTTGAAGTCATTTAACTGTTCATATTACATGTTTGATAACTGACAGAGAGTCACACACAACAGAATTTGCCTGTGGCTCAGCTGATCTCTAAAACCACATTTTATGAACAAGACATATACAGAAATTGAGGCATAACCCCCATGGGTAAAAACAGTTTGTAATGAAAAAAGCAGCTGCCTGCTGTTTTGTGATATGCTGAAATTTGATTGTCTCTACCTTGCTCAGTGGGCTGCAACTTTGGGATACCCTTCCTCATGGTGACCTCACCGAGAGCCTTGCTCTGTCATTGTCCGTAGCTCAAATATGGCTTCTCCTGACAACTAAAGATATTTGGTTTGATTAGCACCTGTTGATAGCATTTTTGAAGGGTCTTTGAGTTCTTCACACGTGTTGATCAAATACTGACCATCTTCTAATTTGCCACAAAAGACTCTGCAAGTTCTTCACCTGGCAGAATCGGACAAATCATTTTGTCTGACAGCCTTTATTCATAACTTGTAATGATTGTGTAAAAATAAACTCACAAACTAAATACAATTTACCAATGTTTTATTTTGATGTGTTTTTGCCTTCAGCAGTCAGAAATTTGTATTGAATAGTAAACTTTAATTTTTTGATAATTATTTTGATGTAGCCAAATAAAATGTTCACATTTCCTCTTTAAATGTTTGAATTTGCCACTTTCCCTCTCAGTTTTGGTTATTGAAAGGATCAGCTCATGGAGAGAGCCTTTCAGACATGATGTGGCGGATGCTTCACTCTGTCCTTGGATCAGTTCATTTCTTTGTGTTGCATGGTGCAGAGCTGAGACCAGCCTAAAGATATGTGCCCTGCATCCTGTACTGAAGTTGGGCAGTGCTCTGTGATGACACCTGAACATATCCATTTGCAGATAACCTGGCAGAATTAAAAAAACAATAGAGAAAAAGCTGATTCTGGTGTCATCTCACTTTCCCAAGCTGTACAATTTGAGTTGATATAAAGACAAAAACGTCTGGTGTAGAACGAATCTCCAACAATTTCTATATAACAGATGTACTCCAAAAGTGACTTTCAGACTAAAATGTTCCTTTGGAGCCTTCCTTCAAATTTCTCCAACTTTGTGAGCTTCGGTACTTCTAACAGGCTGTCAAACTCTTTTGACTCATCTTGAAGTCCACTTGAACACAACAGTATACAGCTGCAGCTCCTGGAAAAGCCTGAACTCTCCCAGCTACTGTCTTTGAGGACATGGACCCCCACCCTCACTGTCTTCACTACAGTTTGTCTCCTCTTTCTCATCAGTACATCTAAACCCAGAGACAGGTAGCATGATGCAGCTTGTATCCAAGTTCATAACTCAAAAATCTAGGTAATATCTGCCTCCAGGAAAGACTTATGTTTGACTAGCAGCTGGAGCCCTTCATGGGTGTAATTTGCATGAATATGACCCCCTTGGCAACCGTTTCACATTCCTATCCTATCCGAAAAGCCCAGAACTCACAGGACTTATGGAGTTCCCAGTCTGAGATTGGTGTTTGTTTTAATGTAACTTTGCTATTGAAATAACAGTTTTCATACATTATGAGTTATATGAAACTGGTTTTCAGTCCCATTTTTCTTGGTTTTAGTGATTAAATTTTGTCACTAAAACCAGTTAGGGTCTGACAACAAAACTTTAGGTACCCCAACAACTTGACTGGGGTCATAAAAAAGCTTTGTTTCAAAGTACGACAAATACCAAAACATTCACCCTGGATGTAGAAAAGACATGGAAGTTTGATTGGGATAAAAGGTATTTTGGCAACATTAACTGATTTTGAGTATCTGTGTGTGCAGCTAATGCACATTTGCCCATTTGTATAAGTGGCCTGTCTCTACAGTTTACAGCCTGCATCATGAGTACGTGTCTGCAGGTTGAAGTGTTTTTCAGCCTTCGAACTATCTATGCTTTACCCACTCACAAAAGCATTTAACTTCCTTAACCTTGTTCGACATGAGAAAGGTGGGGCTCTTGTGCACACACACGCGCAGACACACACACATTCACACTGCATCTTTTTTCATTCTACACACTTCAGTGGTCTTTTATTGCTAAACTCCCTCCTCTCTATCTTCATCCCCTCTCTCCCACACAGAAGTAAAACACTGGTGTACACCACTCATGAAATTGCCAGCCTACTCAACAGTTATTTTAGCTCTCTTTCGTTTTCTCTTTGGAAAAGTGAGCCCTCCTCTGTGTGTTTGTGCATGTCCTGCTGTGTGTGTTTTCAAGGGAAGGAAAGAGACTATTAAACTCTGCCCAAACAGTGATCAATGGCCTTGAGGCTTATGGATAAGAGGAGAAACAGGCATTTGTCACTGCAGAGCAGATTACAAGCACCAGCGTTTCACGCTACCACACTTTCCACTCCACTTGGAATTAGCTCATGCTTTCCCTCAAACAATATGAGTAATTTGTTGTGGTGTGTTACTATGAGCTTTAAACAAAGCCACTGAGAAGGGCTACTCTTGGCTAGCATAAATTTAAATATTCATTTGCTGGAGGGAGGTTTTTTCTGATGTGAAAATTTAGGATTAATTAGAAAAGAGACCATACAAAGGAGGAATAAGAGGTGTAGAGTTTGTACAAGATATTGAAAGAAAAAAGCAAAATGAAGACTGACACAGCTGCCCACAAGGATTTAAGATGGATACATATATTAAGAATAAAGTTTCATTGGACTATATGGATGTGGGCTGTTGTGATTAAATAACTGATTAAATAACCACAGATTCAGCAGGTTTGATACAAGGTCAGAAGAAACTAAAGCACTACTAATGTTAGGCCCTTGAGTTTGCTTTTTATTGCTTTCAGACCATTCTGCTCAGTGAAAAAGCCAAGTTTTTTGCGCTTTGGAAAATGAATATAAAGGGAATGACGACAGAGGATGGCATCAAAAGAAGTTACATAAGATTTTGTGCTTGTTTTTAACCTGATAAAGTTTTTAAAAAAGCAGTTGCATTTGGGTGTCACAGGATAACAATTTCAGCTTTAAAAAATTGCTAACACTCCATAGTCACCCAAAGATAGGAAGGCGGCATCAAAAACCCTGCAAAATAACCTGATGTTAACCTAACTTCAATACATTTGTGTTATAAGGTAATTTAGGTAAAAGAGGACAGGTATTTTTGAAATTTGATAGTAGAAATATCTCAAAAAAGCTGGAATAAGGCAGTGTTTACAATTGTGTAGCATCTTTTAACAACAGTCCATATATATCTGGGAACCAGTTGCTGGAGTTTTGGGAGAAAAATGCTGCATCGTCCTTGTCTGATGCAGCATTCAAGCTGCTCAGCAGTCATGGGTCTTCTTTGTTTCGCGTCTTCATATCTCACGTTTCATGTCTGAGTCTTCTTTACTGTATCTTTTTTTTTTTCCACGGGGCACCCAATGTCACAATTATTCAAATATTGATTTCTTGCCCTGTCCAATCCACACAGAGATTTCTTCAGATTCCCTGACTCTTTTGATGATATTATATACTTTAGAAAATGAGCGTCTTTGGCATTTCACACAAAGTTATATTATTCTGACATTGTTGTATAATTTGTAGACTGAGTTTTTTGCAGTTTGGTGGACCTCTGCCCATCTTGACCTTTGAGATTCACTTTTTCAATCCAAGCATGTCGCTGACTTGTTACCAATTAACCTGATTGCTTCCAAGATATTGGTCCAGGTCTTTCACTTATTTTTAGTCTTTTATTTCCTGTGCCCCAACGGCTTTGACAAATCTTGCTGCCATCAAATTTCAAGTGCGCAAGTATTTTTTTTTTTTTTTTTTTTATGAAATTGCAAAGGCAAGCAAGTTTATTTGTGTAGCACACTTCAGCAACAAGGCAATTCAAGGCAAAAAAATGTTTTTTGCAGATTTCATATGGTTTCTGTGTTCTATTGTTAATAACATGTAGGTTTGTGATATTTAGAAATAAATCAGCTTTGTTGTTATGTAATTTTTATACAGGTTTTAGACCTCTAGGAAATTGTTTTTAAAAAGTCAGACCAGGTTGTTTACGGTTTTGTCTGATGGACAGGATGGGCAGGATTTTTTTGACTTGCAAGATAAGATAACATAAGACTACAGTCTGATCTCCCTTATGTTGACATGGTAGAAGGGGAGTTGCACTTCATAAGTATTTACAATTTAAACTCTGAGACAAACTATTGTATATATTGTAGGATTTCTTGTTATGTAAAGTAATTGGATTGCACATTCATCCAGGAGGCAAAAGCACAGCTATTTGGCGAATACTCTTGTAAACACATCTCATAATTAAATAAATACATTTTTTATAGTCGGTAAACTGTTATTGACTCAGTCATGATGTAACTCCATGTCTGATCATGTTTACAACATGTACCATATTTGCTGTTCTTTTTTAATTATATTGAGTGTCTGACATCAAGCACAGAGTAAGCAAAGCTAACGATATAGTGTCATGGAGGGTTTTTTATGTGATGATGGTCAGTCATTCTGAAACACAACTGAGAACAATGTGAATGCGGGTCAGCAGGTTGTTTGGGAGGGGGGGCAGTCATGGTCATGTAGGAGCACATTCAAAGTTTGCTTGGTCTCCCTACTCAACTTTCTGCACCCTTCCTGGGAACGACCATAACAAAATGAGGAAATTGGTCTTTGAAAATGTCTTATCTTTTAAATACTCTCATTTTTATTTTGACACTGGAGTTAAGGAGTTTAAGCAGTCAGCAATTTTTAGAAAGCTTTAAAATGTGTATTACTTTTACTTGGGGCTTTTTTCTATACCCAGAAATTATACAAAAACCACTCTTGCTTAAAATAGTAAGAATATTTCATCTTAAGCTGCCTTTTGCAAATCAGTTCTTTGGAGACTTGTCTATTCACAGAAACAAACTATTTCAATGTTTACATTTCACTGTAAATGTACTATGAAAAAATGGCAATGAATGGGTAGTGTGTTAGTCACAGTTTCAATTTCAGCTAACCGTATCTAATGGCTCCCAGCTGAAGCTCATTCACTTTCGTTTTTAGGCAGTATGTTAAGCATGTGCGTATGTTCGTGCTCACCTGGTGGTGTAGAAGCTTTGGATTGTGAGCACACCTACCTAAACTATCTTTAACTGGTTTAACAACTCCACCAATCTGTCATCACAACACTTTGAAGATGCAGAGAGAGCTAAATGATAACATTTGGTCTCATTATTCCCATCAAATCAAAAGATCAGGCAGCTGTTTGAAAAAATAGCTGAAGACCCCAATTATTTGGAAGTAGTCAATCAATAAACTGAAAATTTACCGAGTCAAATAAATAGAAAAGCAGGGTAGTAATATTAGTGTCCACACATTTTTTTAACACTGCTGAACTTGGAATTGTTTAAAATGGATATTTCTAAATTAAGATTAGTTTTAATTTGGACTTCCAACTAAAGCCTGAGTCGCACAGGGAGTGGAAAGAGTTGTGGGCCGGTTTTACAGCGGTTTTGCTTTGTCTTCAGCAACCTCAAGTCCCACAGGAAGCCTTTCAAAAGCAGAGCATTTTCAAGTGCTCCCCTATTGGTTGTATTTGTTAAGCTTGTGAGTTTACCCAAAGGTTTAGAGATGATGTGATAATTATGCAGGGGTCTGCTTGTTCAAATATGTATATAATTTTACAAAGAAAAGGATAAGTGGTGTCAAATAAAATGACCCTTTTGACTTTTGAAACTGAACCTTTCCTCATACATGAAGTCTATACAGAGGGTGGGATTTACTGGTGTCTAATTATAGTTTGACCAGACAGGAAGTTCTTTGCATAGATCAACAGTTGCAAGTATTTTCACCAAAGGTACTTCACCTCAGACCCTCCTGGAAAGAGCCACCTGAAAGGAAAAAAACAAAACATTTCAGGGTAGACTTGAGTTTCTCAAGTCAATCATCAGAATCAGGAGAAACCACACAGGTTCTGTCCAGGGTCTTGGAGGGGTTGTGGGAGTTTGCCCAACCAGTCCAGTGTGTTTTATGGACTTGGAGAAGGTATTGACCTTGCTGCTGTGGGGTATTCTGTGAGTTGTGCTCCATGAGTATGGGACAGTGGGTCCTTTGCTATGGCCCATTTAATCCCTAAAAAAAAAAAATGGATCATGAGTTTGGTCCACAATACGGATACTAAGTTGGATTAATTTCCAGTAGGAGTGGGACTCCATTAGGCCTTTTTCACCACCAAGGAGTGGAGGGAGCCTGGTCCTTCTAGTGCTCTCAGGATTCCATCTCTGCTTTTTGTAGATGATGTTGACCTGTTGGTTTCCTCAAGCCATGGTCATCAGCTCTATCTGGAGCAGTTCACAGCCAAAACATGAAGAGCTGGAAATAAGAATCAGCATCTTCAAATGTGAGACTATGATTCTCAGTCAAAAAAAGATGGAATGTCCTTTCCAGGTTGGGAGAAAGGTGCTGCCTTAAGTGAAGGATATCAGGTATCTTGATGTCTGGTTCATGAATGAGTGACGAATGGAAGAGGAGATCGACAGGCAGATTGTTGCTAGAAGTGCAGGAGTTCACTGGTCTCTTTTGTTTGGCACTCCTGTTTACTAGTCAATCTTTAGTCCTACACTCACCTCTAGTCATGGATTTTGAGTAGTAACAGAAAGAATGAGATTGCGAAAACAAATTGCTGAAATGAGTTTCCTTCAATAGGATGGCTGGATTTCCATTGACGGTGAGAAGTTCAGTCATCCAAGAGGGACTCAGGGGAGTAGCAGTATTGCTCCTCTACATTGAGAGAAGACAATTGAGGTGGTCCAGGCATCCAAGTAGGATGCCTCCTGGTTACCTTCTGGGTAGGCATGTCACCCATGTCCAACTGGAAGAAGGCAAACCTAGGACACTCTAGAGAGATTGTATTTCTCAGCTGGCCTTGAAATGCCTTGGTGTCCTGCAGAAGGAGCTGGAGGAGGTAGTTGGAAAGAGGGAGATCTGGGCCTCTCTGCTTAGGTTGGTGCCCCTGGGATCCGGACCCGGATAAGCATAGGTTACTAGATGGATAGCATTTCATTTAACTCTGGAAAGAGGGCAGAACAATTCTAATCTCCACCTCCCTATTGTCAGACTAATGAGCTGAGGGTTTAACAAGCTCATTAAGGTGGGTCTGTTCAAGACTAATTGTTTCAGGTGATTGCTCCTGTAACTGTCGGAAGCAAAGGGTTGTTTAGTTACATTTAGAGACCAGCCTGGTGCTTAACATTTATTTTACTCCAAGATCAAATACCATCTCTGAATTAATATTTAAAACCAATATAGACACATTGGCCTTGATTTATTGATGTGTGTTGCTGATCAGAATTATATGCATGCCTTTGTGGAAACTCTCAAACAAGACATATTTCTCTGGATGAATATTGTTACTCTATTTAACTCTGGCTTGTTGATCTTACGGATGAGAAAATGGCTTCATGATGTATGACAAATTTAGATAAATTCTGGTAGCAAGAAGAGAGTAAATAGGAAACATAAAAATCCTTTTAATTTTTAGGGTAATAATGGCCAGAAATTGTGGCATTTGTTGGCTCTTTGGTTGACATGTAAAGTATCTGCTGAACCCCTGAGCAGTGTTGATTTAATAGTATTTTTTTAAATGTGCAATAAAATAATACTTGAAGATTTTATCAGTAGAAAAGACATTTCTGATCTTCTCCCAACTGGCTAAGCCAAGAGTTTGATGTTACAGCTGGCTGGGGCACTTGTAGTGGCTTGTTGGTCTGTTGGGAAATTATATTCAAATAATCTAATAGATATTCAGTTCTTGCTCTGAGTTTCCGTCCATCCTGATATGCAGTGATTGTCATCATTCAGATGGAGAAAAACAGCAAACAATAAACACTGATATAATGCTATATTTAGTTTTTGAGAAGTATTCATTCAGTGTGTATCAGGTACTTGAAATGACTTGTGAAGACGAGAAGAATTGAGAAGGAACATCTGGAAGTGAAAGACATGGGAGGGGGATTGATGGGAGAAAGGAAAAGGACAATATAGTGGAAGAAAAAATTATGAGCTTATGGTGAAACAAGAAGAAATGAAAGGAAATGTATTTGGTATTTGTGTTGGTGATAGCTTATCTCCCTCATATTTTCACATCTATGAATTACAGCCAACAGATCAGCACTCCAATAAAACTACACGTGGAGTAATGCATTAAAAATAGCAGCCCTCGTTTCTAAATGTGTACACGTGCATCGCTCTCTCTCTCTTATTGTGTGTGTGTGTGTGTGTGTGTATCCTCAGGGTGAGGGTAATCTCAGCGGTTTGTTAATCCAGCCTGCTCCCTCTCTCCCCAGCTTCATTAATCTGCCACCAGCCTGTCTCATTTTCTCTGAACACACAGATGCAGTCGTTGGAAGTCACACACATGAAGATTTATTTTAAAGATATAATCCCTAAATTTTCAACATGTCAAACCCAATTTCTTTTGTGATCTGTCTTTAGCATTTATTCAGCAACAATCTTTCTATAAGCAAAATCCCTACTTCTTGCCAGATCTGTGTATGGTAGTTTCCATAGTTCCTCGTTTCTGGTGTGTCTGCTACTCCCAGTGGGGACCATGAACATTTTTACTGAAGTTGATAATAAAGCAGCACATCTCTGCTTTGTGGTGATGTTCCCTTTCTTGTTCCCAGCTGGAGATGTCCCCATTTCCTATTTTTTGTCTTTTTTACCATGCATTAAGAAATAAAGCAAAATTCAGCTAATATTTCACATACCAAGAGAGGCTGGGTAGCATGGCTTAGTTGTTAAAGTGGTTGTATTATGCTTTTCCATGTTTAATAACAAATCTACAGTTATTATGATGAATAATGATTTTAGATATAACTGGATTCTCAATGCAAAGGTAAAGTTTTTTTTGTCGTATTCCTTTACACAAAATACTTGAGTGTTCAAGTGGAGAGGTTTTTTTGAATTTTTTTTTTTTTTCTAATGTTGGCTCTCTGTGATGTCATAGAGGGCAGAATGAACATACTCTACTGGCATTGCATGTCCACAAGAGTAAGAGTTTTTGCGTTCTTTTAAAAAACAGAGATTTGAGATCTGAAGTTAAAATTGAGTATGTTTTCTAGTTCGGTGGGTTTACTCAGATTTCTAACTAAGAATTTTCCTTTTGTTTCCAAAATGTCTTCCAAAAATTGTAGTTTTGGTTTTTCAGGAAATTTGGCTCACAATGCCTCAGTTGATACAATTTGTCTTTTTGGCCCAGCAATGGAGCGACTGTGATTTTTTTAATGTAATACTTCACAAAGACCTGATTTATGAGCATGACCCAAAAGACTGATGGATTTACAGAAAGAGCTGAAATCCAGTGCTGTACTTGTGCTTAAAGGCTGAGAGTCTGAATTCCAAGTGGTTTCTTTATCTCCAACCGGTATGTGCATGCTTTTTAGTGCAAACATTGTGGGTACAGTAACGGTTGTTGCAGTCTAACACCTTTAAGCTTAGTCATATGCTAGCAAGAAAGAAAAATCGATTCTCCAGCAACGAATCTCCCACTGATTATTTTCCGCAACAACATTAGTTGTTGGCATCAATGGAGACAGAAGTCGTTTGTTGACAGTATTCTGTAGCTTTCCATTTCTTGGCTGCACGTTTTCTAACTCAGCGGGCATTTTATCACACTTCCAACAACTACACTTGTGAACACAAGCGTTACACATCCATACATTATTTATACCACGGGTACATACAGAAAAATATAAATACAGACGCTGAGTAACTGAAAGACAACTTGACCCATAAAGTGACACAACACTAGGCGATGAGCGTAGACTTTACAGAAAGAAGACATTCTGCTTTAATCCTTGTTTTTGCATTTTTCTTACTGTCTTTGTAATCTTTTTTTGTAGCAGTATTCTGAATCTGATTCTGGCTTAAACTTCTATGAAAAGGATTTGAAGTGTTGAGGTAATTCACTTTGCTTTTGCAGTCTTATGTACTACTTGTACTGGACTATAATTATCTCTAGACTGTCCTTTAAAAATCACTCCCAACATCTGTGTTTTGTGCTGCGCATTCACCCTGGAAAAGCAAAGTCTGTGTTTTACTATAATTTGCAGACATTGATCCTGGAATTGATGTCATGGCCAAACAAGCACCAACGTAACATAAACTTTGAAAATCATGTTAAAAGCATTTGATCAGACACTACAGTTAGATTTTAGTGACTTTTTGACAAATGGCGGAATATGAAAATGGCATACCAGGTTATGTGCTGAAGTTGCCACGGTAACAGTAAATATAACCTGCGAGAAAGGCTTTGAGCATGATGCAAGATAAAATGTTTCTAACCTCTGTCCTGTTGTTGCTCTTCTGCTGATCTGGGTTTCTTGTTTAATAAACTTAATGTTAATTAGTTTCTTTATTTTTCATCCCCCTAAAAATGTATATTTACGTGGTGAAAGTCTTTATGTAATGTCACACTATGCACTGCAGCTGCCATACTTAAATAATTGGCTGGGCTGCAACATTTTCTGTAATTATTACAAATTACCACCTGTCCGCAGATAACTTTAGTTCAAAGTGAATAGGGAATTAGTTGAATTTTCTTAGCTTTGATCTTCAGTTGATTTTAAATCCTTTGAAAATCCAAACTTTTGGCAATTCTAAGTCAGTGCTTCTAATATTCTTGGAACAGCAAACTTTTTTAATATTACTCATGTGATCACTTGCCCAACCCATAACAATGACCTATAGTAAGTTTTAGCAATAGGTGCATGACCTTTTTAGATATCCAGGACTTCTTTGTCAGACCATGGGTGTATTGAGTGCATCCATCCTTCTACATATTGGCCACAGTCTTTAACTCCCAGTTTGCTCCCTCAACACTTATAAATGCTTGATCTCCAACTGATTTCCATAATCCCTACAGCCCTTCTCTTTGTTCAGCAGCATTAACAAGCTCCATCATCTTCAGCACTATACAAAACAGCTGATTTCTAATTTTCAATCTAAAGAGATTCTGGACTCTGCTGCACCTTTGAAACTGAGGAAAAACTATAACCAGATCTCATCCATGGATAAATTGTGGAAACTATTCTCTGAGGAAGTTATGCAGCAGTACTGAGGGGGCATGAGAAGATATATGGTCTTTTTGGAAAATTACCAACAAGCAGTAAAAATCATCAGATGGAAATAGTTCTTATTAGGGATGTAAGGATTGACCAGTACAAATCAGAATCAATTTCAGTGTTGAAATACATAAATAAATCACATACATTAACTGTATTCATATGTTCTAGTTCACAAGACAAATCAGTGACAGTGGTACATCAAACCCTGGATCCTTTTGGATTTGTCTTAGTGAGACGCCATCAAAGGGCAACATTTCGCATAGAGTGGCCGAGTATTTGTCCAACAGTGATGCATTTACTTATTTATTTAATTGTTTGTTTATAATGTAGGATGCCTATACACTTCACTAGTTGGGCCTGTTCAAAGGTATATCTAGGCTAATTATACAATATATTATATATGTAAGAAAAATGTTTTTAATTCAGTTTAATTTAAAATACTTTATTAATCCACAAAGGAAAAATTTTTGCTTTAAAAAAAAAAAAAACTAAACAAAAAAACAGAGATTGACTCTCCCAGAGCTTGCCTACAGGTTTTAGAAAGAAGCTGCTGTCTTTTCATCACCATGTCATTAACTTATTGAAAAGCACTCAAATCTGGATCAAAGAAGGAAAAAAAAGTCCTTACTAAAACCGGGCAAGATATGGTGCTTCTTGTGAGAACAGAATATGTCATCATATAAGTGAGGATTATCTTATATTGGGGTCAATACAGTCAATAACCATATTCACCCTAATAATAGACAACCCCAGGAACTGCCAGGTGCAAAAAATGGTCAGTCCATCATCTTTTATTATTGGCATTGGCTATTTGAAGTTGAATTGCCAATTCAAATTTACAGGAATATTTTTTTAACGCTTTTTTTTAACAATATAAAATTAATATCTATAATACATATTAAGACCTGCATTTGATTTGATGAATCTAACAGAATTATAGCATATCATAACTGAATTGTCTCAAAGTCGTATCTAATATTTAGTTAGATGTAAATTCTCTTATAAGGGAGAGATCTTAGCATTCACCATTTATGGACACTTCCTTAGTTTAAAGGACATGTACCTAAGTATTAATTTGCCTCTAATCTCTGTGTGATCAGAGCTATCCATAGCCATTTGTGGTCCTTCTTTTTTTCCTGAAAGATTGATTACATTCAGTCAAAAAGTTTCTCATTGTTCTCCTGTAATGGCCTTCTGGGGTCTCATTTGTTCTGCTTGTATCTTTGTGTCACATTGTTGGTACAATTGCTCACTCAAAATTCTCATTTGACATCTGGACTTTTTTCTTTTCTTAATAGCAGTATTGTAGATAGTACTCCCCCTAAAGCATCCAGTCTTCCAAGATCTCCATTAAAACAATATAACCTTGGACAATATGGTCTGAATATTTTATTACTTTATTTCAATATTTAAAAAAAAAGCTCTTATCTTCTTCATTTATTAGGCAAAAATAACATCATGGACAAATTCCAATAAACTGCATAAAACATCCAAATGGTCTGTAGTCATGTTGTTTAAATTATTTTGTGCCTTAGTGCAACTTTTGAAAATGCTGATCTCTACTTTTATTCAAAGTGCCCCTGGTACCAAATTGACAACTTTCTATGATGATGTTTACTTTCTGCTAGATCCTTTAGGATGTCTCACCTGAAGAAGCAAAAAAACAACAAAAAAAACATAGTTCGCTACCTTTGACTTTAAATTTCCATTCAGATGTTAGACATCTGAACAAACTGAAACTTCTGGAACAATAACCTGTGGACAGACGAGACCAAAGTGGGGTTTTGCGACTTTGATGTGCTGTTTGGTAAAAACCAAACGCCTCATTTCAGCAGAATCAGTTAATACCTGCTATCAACCCTGGCAGTGAAGGGTGATAATCTGGCCTTGTTTTGTAGCCGCAAGACCTAGGCACATACAGTCTCTGAGAATCAGCAAAAAAAAGAGCAGCGCAGAAAATATGACTCCAGCAACTCCAGTGACTTTTATTGTGCTTATTTTAAGTCAGCCATGTATGGATTTGGGCACTGCCAGGTGTGAGTGCACCCTAAGTCATCTGTGAACCTCTCTTGGTTGAACTTGAGTCACACAACAGGATGCTGACCCCAAACACAGAAGCAAATCTGATGAATGAAAAATAAAAGGATCAAGATTCTGGGATGAACAAGTCCAGACTTCAGGGGAATTAAAATGCTGTGTCGGGATGTTGAGAGAGTTGTGCATAAACATATGCCCAAAATCCAAATGAACTGAGGTAATTTTGAAAGGAATCGCCCATAATTCCTCCAAAACAACACGAGACTGATAAAGTCATACAAAAAAACAAACAAAAAAAAAACGACTTCTTCAAGATATTGCTCCAAAAGCTGCTGACTCGTGGAGCTGCTTAGTATTGCCCACATGATTTTTATTTTAATTTTTTTTTTAGTCTAAGTTTTCCTGAATTACTTAGACCCACTACAATCAGGAGATTCTGAATATTTTTACACCAAACGTGGGAATAAAAGACGATGTTATCTTTTGCTCAAATCAAATCGAACTTTATTTATATAGCACATTTTGTACAATTAAAATGTAGCAGAAAGTGCTTTAACAGTAAAAACAAAACCAGTCCCCCACCCCCCCAACCCCCGATCACTATCGATGACAATGCTCATGACCTTACATGGCTTGTAACTTAACTTAAAGTCTTTAACTGTTTAAATATCTTATTTATTTCTTTTGTTTCTCTAAAAATGTCCACTACCCACCGGCTTCCACTATCTGGAGGGAAGTTTTCCAGTTGTAAAATGTTTCATCCACAACTGCTCTGACATCACTGCCATTGTCGTATGAGGATTATCACAGAGTCGGTCAATGTAAAACAGCCATCATAAACGCAACACAATCTATCAGTCTTCTGCAGTGCTGTTCCTACTGATTAACTTTCCTCATCACCCCTTCCTCTTCCTCCTACTCCTCCTCTTCTTCACCTTCCTCCTACTTCTTTAACCGCTCCTTGTTCTTTTTTTGGTCTCTGTATCCCAGTGATTCTCCAACTCTTTGCTTGTTTCACTGCCTCGTATGATGCATCTCTTCATGTGGTTGTAATTCTCTCTCAGGTTTTGCAGTCCACTGTTAACTACAAGTTTCTTTGCTTGTTTTATCAGTTTTTCTTTCATCCTTTTTCCATATGGGAAAACTCTATCGTTTTGGATTTGCACATATTTTTCATGACTAGAACACGCGAGTGTGTGTATGATTGAATGTTTGCATTTATCTGTGTGTAATAGACTCAAGCATGAGGATGTGTCATGGTGATGATATGAAATGATCTTTGTGATAACTGATGGAGAAAATGCTCATTAGTTGCAGTCTTAACCTAAAGGGCAAACATGTGAACTTTACCATTCCAACGTGTCACCAACATTAGCATAGTTGGCTGAAATGATCATCCACTCTCCATCCATCTTCTCCTCTTTCACACACTTCTTTCTTTTTCTCTCTTTCTCATTCACACACACACACACACACACACACACATGCAACACAATCAAGTATTGTTCATTTTAACTTCTTTGTGTATCATTTGTCTCTTCTCTAAAGAAACTTGTCGTTTGAAACTGAAAAACATCTTTTTCTCATGCCAGTTGTTTTTTCTTACACTCGTACTGAAATTCTCACCCAGTTATTCTGGATCAGTAAAAATAGTGTCAGTTCTTACCCGTCATTGCTCACTCTTTGTGTTGAGTCCGTCTGTCTCAGTCTCAATCACTCTTCTCTCGTTCCTCTCTTCTCTCACTCACTTGCCTGCTGTCTTTCTTCTCTGTGTGTTTGTCTCAGGCGATGTTCGACTTTCGCGGCAATGGGAAGGCAGAGTTGAGCCTCAAGAGGGGAGAAGTGATCTTCTTGCTGCGACGAGTCAATGCCGACTGGCTGGAGGTAAGAACAGAGAGAGACGGAGAGTGGGAGAGGGAGGCAGGAGGGAAAAGAGAGGAAGGTGAAGAGGGAGAGAGAAAGGGAAAGAGTGGAAAAGTGGAAGGTATAGAAAGGTGGAAGGAGAGTGACAGTTGGGTGAAGCAGGAGGTGGAAGAGAAGAAAGGATGAAAGAGAAAAGCTAGGAAAGTCAAAGGGAGAAAGAGAACATTTTTGACCAAGATGGTGCCAGGGAAAAGAGAGGAGAAAAAAATGTAAAAAAGAAAAACTGTTTGAGGAAAGAAGGCAGTGGTAAGTGATGGAGTAAATTACAAGAAAGGAAACAAAGATTCAGAGAAATTTAAATGCAAGTGGAAGAACAAAAGAGAGTGTAAAGATAAAATGAGAATAAGGTTTTAACAGGAAAAAGGGAATGAGTTTAAGTAGATGCAGTGAAAAAAAGAAATAAGAACAGACTAAGTTATTACTGTAACCTGGATGAGTGTATGCACATCCACCTCCTAGACTTCTAATGTCTCCTTCAAAAGTATTGACAAATACACGCCATGTCCACTTTGCAAGATTACATCTGTATGACCTTACTGTTGTTTACTTTGGCAAAAAACCAGACAAACTGTCCTCTTGCAACTTAAAGTTTGTTGGCTGGGCTGCAACATTTTTGAGTGGGTGGTATATGTCAAAGTAGCATCTGCATGAGTGCAATGACCCAACGCTTCCTAGCATAAGATTGCACCAACATTGTATACTTCACTACAAATGTTGGGATTAATGTGCCAACGAATGTGTGACCATGTCATCTAAGAACGCACCTACACCAGTGTAATCAAAACCCCATGCTGATCTGCCTGTGTTCATAGACTACATAGTTTTAATCAATTTTTGTCTTGTATCTCTTACCGTAGAATTGAGATGAGCCCTTCGAGTAAACATTTGACTTCATTATCACTCTTCACATAATCACTTCTAATGCTATTTTATGGCATTTCATAAGCAGCTGGGTGCATTACTACCACCTTTTGGTGGTAATGTTTAGAGGGCTATTCTCAAATAAGTGCAAAGAAAAAAAATTACTTTGAGAGAGACTGATTTTTGTTTTAAACCACGATCCATATCCAGTTTAAAGAAAAAGAACATGGTATGTATCAGACTGTTCAACTCACCTGGTGTGAAAAAATGTTTTACTCAGCAAAACATGTCTGACAGAAAATTTGCAAAGCTTTGAGACATAGAGGATATGTGTGTTTAGATGTGTGAACCTTTTATACCCTCTTAAGTGAATGTGGTAACGATTCTCTTATTAATGATTTGATGATTTGCATCTAAAGATGTGTATCATTGTTTATTAGTGTTTCGCATCCTCAGGTTAACTGCACATATACATGTAACTGGCTGTTTCATAAAACATAGCTAAACCTTTTCATTAATTAATCACTGTATCTACCTTTTTAATTTAGCTTTTTCACGACTCAGGAAAGGCTGTTTCTGAGAGATCAGCTTCAGTTCTCTATATACTGTATCCCGCATATGCATTAGGTACCACTTAAGTCACCTGCACAAGATTTACTTGCCAAACTCTTTATCTGGCTTTAGTTTGGCACTAAAATACAGGTAAAATTGTTTCAAGTTTGTCTCTAAAATCTTCAGTACCTTGTGATATCCAGGGGTCTTTACAATTGGATAAAATTTGGATTCTCAAATATGAAATCTGTCACATATTTATTGATTGTTTTCCCCGTCTTAAAGTTGTAAGACAAGTTGACAGCTCCTCATGAACTCCTGGTTGATTGCTAAAGCTGGCTGTGCTCATTGAGGTTGCCGATGTTAGATCTTGGTGAAAATGGCGAAAGTGAGGAGGATGCACTAAGTATAATCTCCTCTGTGCTCTCTGCAGTCATTCAAAAATTATTATTATCAAAAAACAGGATCTGTTACAGTCCACAAAATAAATATGCATTCTGATTTTTTTTTTCACATTACAGGTATTTTAACAACCTAGCTAAACAAATTACCAAATGTATAAAATGAGATGTTGGAGTCATAAGATTAGAATTTTTCTCTGCTTTGCGAACGTTACAGGGCATGAACTGAAATATCTCGTACCAGCTTGAATGAACTTGGCTTAAAGGGCTAGAGTTTGTTTTAACCAAAAGGGAAAAAAAGATTTGAAACAATAAATGAAACAACCTCCAGGAGTTAATTCAGGCAGTCTCTGCAGGACGTGTGCATGCATTCACCTTTTAGCTCTTTTTAGTTAATGCTTCATTCCAATTATTTTATCTCCTTCTTAGACCTGTATAAGGAGTAAGAGGTACTTGTCACTCATGTCTTTCAATGAGTCACCCACCAAACGTGCTGCCACTCTTAAATAAAATCACTCCTCGCCAGCTTCCACCTGTAAGGTCCAAGTCTGGATTGTATGCAGCCTAAATACCCAAACTCGTGTTTTCTCACTAATACACTGTTTGAAGGTTTCACTGTGTGAGCTGTCTGACCAAAGTGAACACTGCTGATATTAGATATGTCATTCAATTTCCAGCTTGGGACTAAACTAACAACTTGGTTAAATGTTGCCAAATACACATTCAATGTGTGAGCATTTCTTGCTAATGAAGCAGCCAAGCTGATGGTGCAGTCAGTGCTCCAGCGAGGAAAGGACTGAATCATTACAGCTATGATAATGCATGCATCAGTTAATCCAATTTGCATTGGTGAAATTTTGTAAAACTACCAGGTGAAAAATGAAGCATCTAATGGCAATCATCCTCAGCACTCCCACCTTTGCTCTGCAGAAAATAAATCCACCATGCATCCATGCACTCCTTTAATTTGAATCCTCTTAGTTGGTAGGTAACCCTCAAAACTCTGTTTCATGGCATTGGCTCGTCATGAAATTGATTTATAATGTGTTATTCACACACACAAGTGCATTACTCCTGAAACTGTCCTACACACAGTCCTGTTTTATTTTATTTTATTTGCTCTTCACAAATTGCGAAGTGGAAGACAAGTGGAGAAAGAAGGTGGTGTGTGCAGAGCTCAAAGAGGAGCACCATGTTAGTTTTATTTGTGTTGGTGTGTCTGTCCAGCCTTTGAGAATTGGTAATAATGTCTTCTGCTGTCTTTGCCTCTGGGGACACTTTGTCAAGTAAGACTTTATAAATTTATAAGTATGTCAACTGGGAGTTTGCGGTTAGACACCAGATGTAAACATCTTCTAGCCGTAGAGGCTCTCAAGAAACCAGGGTGCTCTGTGCAACAAAATCCATACAAGCATTCAAAGTTAAAATCCAAGACGACAGATGTTTGAGGTGGTACACAACAGCTCAGAGTGTTTGGGCATGGTTCCATTGCTTTCACCCATCTATTTTCTTTTTCAAATTCAAAGAGAAACAAAAGCATAATGAGCTATTTCTATATCTTACTTATAAATTTAATTGGATTTACTGGACGTTATATGAGGAGGACAGAGCATAACAAACCACCACAGACTTTTGCTTTGATGCATTAAGCTGCTCTGAATTCATAATGTGACACCACTTTAGAGATAAAATGCACTTTTTAAAAATTCTGTTCTTTTAAATAATATCAAATATTATTGGATAGGAATCACATACACATATACTGCTTTCAGAAAAAATAAGTATTTTTTGGATATTCTTTTCCACACATCTTTTTCTGCAGTGTCACAGTTTGAAATGACACTTTAGAGTTGCAGCTTGCTGTTTTTTATTTTATTTTATTTTTTTCGAAACCTGAGGATAATAACATTTATTTGACTAGAAGTAAACATAAAAGTCACAAAAGAGCTGACTGGATGTTATCACTGCACTGGAACAAAAATGATGATTTAACGTTATAAAACAAAAGCCTTTTTATATAAAACTGTTATGCAGTCGGGTGTGAGTGTTTGAACATGTTTGATGCCTTTATAAGATGTCTAATATTTACTGAGTGTTTCTATGAAGATCAACACAATCAGACACCAAGGGCGTAGTAAAAACACTCTGATTGTGTTGAGGGCCTCTGACATATTAGCTTAGCAGCAGGATATTACGACCTGGCTAATTATTCCTGAAAACATCTCTCTAGATGCTCCTTTCTTCTCTTTAAATTATCTCATCATCCACCCCTTATAACCCCACCCTGTGAGACTTCATTTGCTCTCTCGTCACATTTACATCTTAGTTATTCTTTCTTTCTCGTCTTCCTCTTCTTTTCTTCAGGGCACGGTTAACAATCAGACAGGTATTTTCCCAGAATCCTTTGTGAAGATTATTAAACCCCTCCCAGAGAGTGACTCAGAAGGTGAAGGTGGAGGTCATACGTACAGCTGCCTGCGCTGCTTCCTCCTCACACCCTCTGGAGTTGAAACCAGGTCTGATATTAACGACGTCCAGTGTTGTTCGATTGCTCTGACTGTGATATGAGGTTGTTCAGACATCCCATTAAAAATGGCTCTTGCTATTATAAGTATATTATCTATCTTTTTGTTGCCAAACTGGCCCCACTTAGACTTTAGATGTAAAATCAGAGAATACCTGGCACAGAGTGTGGGGTAATAATTGATTTTATACCTTATTATCTCTGTTAATTACAGTGTTAAGAGTGAATCTGTCCAATTTAGCTTAATGAAATGAGAGTTAGAAGCTGATCCCAGTTTTATAAATGTGTCTTAATGAAACTTTTTACATACACAGGGATGTGTGTGTGCAAGAGGATATCACCATCCAGCCAACATACAAGGACTTGCTGTCTCGGATGAGGTAAACATTTTAGACCTTCATTAATCCGCCGAACGCTGGAGCCAATTTTAAAGTGAGAAACAGGGGTGCGATGAAGGATTCAGTGTTTGATACCACACTTTCATTTCATTGACACCCATGTGGGAAAATGTCAACATGGGTGTTAACAGCGGATGGTTATTTAGGTGTGGAGGGGGAAATTAATGTGAATGCCTTCACACCTGTGAGCAAATTACACCACCTTCCTGATATGTGATAATAACATATTTGATGAAATCCTGGCATGAAGACAGGGGGAACAGACAATATCAAGTACATTTCCAGGTGCATATTTTTGTTGACAGGCTTAGGTATTGAGTCATTGTACTGTATGCCATGAAACTCCTGACAGTTCAAACTCAGTTTGTAGATCTAGATGATTTAGCCTAAGTAATGACGTCTTGGTCTTCTTATAGCTTTTCCCTTTTTGATATCCTATCAATCTAGTCACAAACACAAAGTAGACATATGTATCAAACCAGCAGATCCCCATGACCCTAAATATGAATAGGCAGTTAGTGTAAAAACGTCCATCCAAGCATCCATTATCTCTGAGACAAGAAAAAAAAAATTCCCTCTTCCATCTCAACAAGTCTGCACATGTTCATGTGGAACCTAAAACAGAAACAGATGAGTGGACAATACCAACACCTCACAATCTCTTCAACTCCTAAATTATCTTCATCGAATTTACTTCATGTCTTAGCAGCTTATATTTTACTTTTGATATTACTTTACATCTCACCTTATTACACTGCTAAAGTTTGATGTAAATTTACAGCAAAACTGAAACAGTATTCTGCTGTATAATTAATTTCATACAGTCCAACAGGAGAACAAAATCTATTACATCACAGAGAGAAAATGCCATTTATTTACAGGTTTTTACTGTAAGGCTTACTGCAGGAGGACATGAAAAAAAATGTGTATTGTAATACTAAGTAAAGGTATATGTGTTTTTAAAACAGAACAAATATGGATTTAGAAAGAGTTGCATTTCATTTATGTTGATTTTAAACTTAAGCAGTGATGCTAGTTACGAGTCTGTGACCAATAGGTGAGAACCTGCTGATCAGCTGGTGTCTCCCCGTGTTGAGTTTGTGTTGTTGGGTAGGTGGGAAGCAGGATCCAAAAGCAGACACAAAGGGGATGATAAAGAAATAGTCTTTATTATATGCGGTAAATCAGGAGAATGAAGGAGCCGGTTGGGAAGTTGTGCTGGAGGAAATCTTTTGCTTTGGTCTTTTCCGATGGTCATATTAGAATAGAAACAACTCTAGTTTTACTGTAACAAGACCTGTGCAGCTTACAGTCTGTAACACCACCATAATGTTGCACATTAGGGAGCAGCAGTAGCTAAAAACATCTTTGTACAAGACAAATAATAGCTCTTTTATTCATGTCTCAGTGCCTGTGAGGGTGGAGGGTGATGAGTTTGGAGGCAGTAAGTGTGATGCTCCTCAACATGGTTAACACTGCATTACCATACAGAGAACAACAACCTGGCACTGAGTGGAGGTCTCAGGTGGAATAAATACTGCTGCCGATGAGACTGAGTTCAGGTGTGCAGCCTGGGTGCTGTGCTGGGGACACGCCCACCAGATGACAGCAGTTTGGATGTTGTCCCTCTATTTACAAATGTGTTCTTCTTCCCACCACAATCCAGAGACATTTACGATTAGATACATAATACAGACATTTATATTTAAATATATAAAAGTACTTTTATTTTTAATTTTTAAATTTTTGCTATAAATCTTTTGAAACACTGTAAGAAACTGTGAACAAAACCCGGTTTGACTGATGAACGTGTTGCCAGATAATTGCTGTAGATCTACGCTAAAATGTTTTGCACATTATGCTTTTATTTATTAAACAGGGAATGTGACAGATTGTCAGACTTCTGCCATGTTGACCTGGCTACAGTCTGTCTCAACTACCCCACCTCTCACCTGATGAGAGGTGGGGTACTCCCTCGACAGGTGGCTTGTCCTATTCAATAATTTAGATTTCAGATGCTCACAACTTATTGCATGAATCTAAACTCTTACTCTTCCATTCCTGCATAGTGTAAACACAACTACGTATGAGGTGTTTCTCTCCTGAAAATGTTCTGAAGAACTAAGCTGATTGATCACCTTGATACGTGCACATGTTCAGTTTGTCATTTCCTTGATACCTTTAGGGTTCCAATGAAATTCCACAACAAACCAGGATAGGGAAAAGTCTGTTAATAATTGCCCAGCGTTGAGGGCCAGCAGCTTTTGTCTCTGTGACTTGAAAATTGCTAACTACCTCCTATCAACAGTAATCAGAATAATTCTTCCGGGACTTTTGACTTTTTCTTCATCCTCTCCTCATGCAGAGTCATGCCCCACGTGCATATGCTCATTATTATTGTTGTACTCTGTCTATTTCCCTTTCATTCACTCTCTCCCTCAGCCCCTCATTATTTGCTCATTTAAATAGGTGAATGTAATGTTTGCACCGCCACCCCCCCAGCTGAATATTGTTTCTCTGTGTTTAGGCTGATTGTGCCCTGGAGTCACATGAATGAGACTCCGGTCTTGAGTTTAAATAAGGCACGGCACTGGTAAATGGAGAGGGAGAATAAGAAAAACGGGGAGCATATTGGAAGAAGGATGAGATGATTTCACTGTGTAAAAACAGCAAAAGAGGAAGAGACTTGTGATGATCAATCATTGTTCACTTTGAATAAAATCATTAAACAAACCCATAAAATTAAATTAAAACTAAGTCTTTTGTGCTAAGCAACTTATGAATGAGTTTTCTGTTTATTACTGAATGTCTAGTGTATCCCATTTAAAAGGCAGGGCAGAAGATTCTTGGAGTCTTTTTTTAATCTTTATATTACTCACATTTGTCTTTACACAAACAAGTAGTTAAATGCTGTGACGTCAAAAGAAAAAAATATGAATCCATTGTGGAAGCGACAGGAGTTTAAAAACCTGATCCAATCATCATGTGCAATCAAAGCAAAGACTTTGGACGTTGGCTTGCCCAGAAGTCACAGTTCCTCTCAAAGGAATACGAGTGAGAGGGAACCCAACTCCTCGGTTCAAATATGTCCAAGTCTCCATGTTTTTGTCTCTCACAGGAACGTCTTCAAGGTGGATGATATCGCCCTGAACTACCGTGACCCCGAAGGGGACCTCATCCGTATTCTCGATGATGAAGACGTCCAGCTGATGATCAAGGAGGGCAGGCGTCAGCAGGGCAAAGTCAAGAGACCTGTCAATCAGTTTTCATGGGAACTGCATGTGACCATGGCCTCTGACCTTTCCGTTTACAGCTCTGAAGCTTGAGAGATGAGACAAATTTGAAAAAAACTCACTGTAGTTGGACACATTTTCTTTTTCTTACCACTGACTTGTTTCCTAATCCTTCCTAATTATATTTTCAAATGCATTTCCTGTTTCAGTAACTGGTCCATAAATTTCATTTAGCATTAAACTAATTTAATATAATCTTTTGGGCTTTCATTGCTTTCTTGTTTGATGTTTTGCTTGCAGTCTAGTTCATATACCATTTTGTCAGGATACCTGCTCAGGGCAAAAAAAAACTTGAGCTGCAGGGCTCCTTGCACATTTCCAGAGATTGGAAATGGTGAAAGTGTACAGTAAATAATATAAAAATAAATGCAGGAAAAAGGACATACTTGACTTAAACATAAAAAATGTGGCTTCTATTTTATTAAATTCCCAGTCGTCCTGTTTTATTAAAGTTTCAGTGGCAATCTGTATTCCCAGTCTATTTTAGATACAAACAGAGAAGATGGGGACCTCTCTTTCTCAAGCCTGAATTGAATATTTTTTGATATTGTTGTAAATATGTGTATAGAAAATTTTCCTTAAAAAAAAGAGCAAAATCATATGAGTGAGCTCACACTCAATACTAACTCCTGCTTGTAGCATCACGTATTATCTTGAGGATGACCAGGATGAAGTTTTCCAGCATCTCTGATTTGAGCATTTGCTTTTTTTGAGTTTGTAATGAGAACTTATTTTAATTTTAATGCAGCACAAAGGTTTTCATTTGTTTTTGGTTTTTTTTACAATTTCACTTGAAGAAATATTTGGTTACCAAATATCCAAAACCTAAGATGCTTTAGAGACCAATGGATTCAATTAATCCACAAAAATAACGTGATTATTTTTTTGTACACGTAAGAAATTGAAAGCAAGCACTCATGTTAAGATTCAATATTTTTGTTAATTTCTGCATATGTGAGTACATACACAAGGATCAAAAAGGTTTCTCTCCAGCCACGCTGTGAAAATACAAAGAATAGTTTAAAAACAACAAGAATAGTTTGAAAGAAATATTTAAAAAGTAAAATAAATAAGAGGGATATGAAGTATAAAAGTAAACATTTACGTAAACAGCGAAGTTGTAGTACCAGAAAAAAATGATGCAGTGCAAAAACAGAACCAGATGATTCTGTAGCAACAGCTTACATCACTTTTCCGACTATTCCTTAAGACTTTCAAATATAATTTTTCACACTTTTCTTCAGATACAAAATATTCTGCACCTACAAAGGGTCTTGAAATAGCAACATGTTATATGTCAAAAATGAGCCAAAGTAGCTCTAACCCACTGGAGCATGAACAGGGGACGACCTTCAGTGGGTCACAGGGTCACTGTTGGTGCCTCGCTGGGATCATCTGGGTTTGAAGTTCAGCACACAAATCAGATTTTTCCAAACCATCCTGTGAATGCAGAGTTAAATTGAGATCAGTGAAGTTTGGAGGTCTGGTCAACAAAAACAGAACAGAAGCAAGCAGCTCTAAACCAGCATGTTTTCATTTAATTTGACTGCTCCTTCTTGGTGTTTTGTATTATTGAAGGTTCTACACAGAAAATGCTTGGAAAGGGGTTGGTATTATTCAAAAAGTACAAGTGATTAGGTATATCTTCTATCAAACACATTAATCCTGTCCAAGGCTGACTGGCCTAAAGTTTTGTGATTTGGCCACATATAGAGGTCCACAGAGGATCTCCATCTGGCAAATCTCACAAGAATCCAGCTGTTTATCAAAAACAAAACTTTATTTTTTCTAAATGAAATTACAATTGACCATTGGTCAGTCTTTCAAACCAATAGCAGATATGTAAAGCTACTTTGGACCTACATAGAAAAATATATACCAAACCACAATTCACAAACTGCATTTCCATTCGTGTCGTTAAAACTATGCTCTTCATAACGGTCAGACGCTATGAGCCTGTTTCCTAGTCTTCATTAAATCTGCATAATGATGACACCAAATGAAATATTCAGCCACACTATAAGGCCATGCTCCTCAGAGGCCACTGCCCTGCATGTTTTAGATGTTTCCCTGCTTCAACAAATCTGATTCAAATCACTGGATCATTACCAGACTTGTGCAGACCTTGATGACAAGCTGATGGCGATCCATTCATTTAAATCAGGTATGCTGCAGGACAGAGGACCAGAATTAATGAGCTGTAAGATATCAAAAGAGAAAAGGTTATGAAGACAATTGTAAATTTCTCCTTGAGAAACAGTTTTATATTATTTCATTCTGTATTTTTTGAATAGTTTTTAACTATTTAATCATCACTGTTCTTTTAATATCTGATATATTTAGGGGGGAAAAAGCACAAAATATTTGTGTGTTCTTTGTTATTATTACTACTCCTGCTGATGTTTTGAACAAGATTATATGCAAAAACTGTTTTTTATTTTGTTTTTGTAATGTTCAGCAAACACACTGACAGGTCTCAGATTGTCTGGTCTGTGTCTTTATGGATCAAGCATGTCCTCCACTGCTCTGTCCCTTTGACACCACACATTCACATTTTGTTCATGTGTCTGCATTAATTCAATCTCACCTCAGTGAAATCAGTTTTGTCTTTGCTGCCAGGACCGTTTTTCCTCATCATTAATGCAGTTACTTTATTCATAATTTATTTCCTTCATTTTCTCCCTCTCTTTCTTTCTTTCTTTTTTAAAAAAAATAATGTGCTTCATGTGCTACAAAAGCTGTGGCTCTTTAAAATTCGCATTTTGCTCAAAATTTAAATGACACTTATCCTTACTCCGATTTAAGCACACTTTTAAGGTAGCACATTTTCAAGGAGACAACATTCAGAGATGTTGGTCATATTTTAAAAAACATTATCTATCTATCTATCTATCTATCTATCTATCTATCTATCTATCTATCTATCTATCTATCTATCTATCTATCTATCTGATAGATATAGCTCAGAACTACACTATTATCATTTTGGTGATAAATCCAGCTCATTTTTGGGACTAGTGACCAACACAACAGTTATTTTGGAACCACTAAAATGCTGGTAACTCTGTCTTAGGACACGGCTGGGATCTCAGGACTCATGTGGGTGTAAATTGTGGTTTTGCAGGTGCTAATGGTTGTTTTTGTGATGATCTGCTCCTGTGAGCTCCCACATGTTGCCCTGTATGAATTCATTACTCTAATGTGATGTTGGTTGTGTGAAAAGTGTTAGCTTGTTTTGATGTTTGTGGGCAGGAAACAGTAAAAACAGAAGTAACAAGCCACGGGGCAAACAATGCGAAGATGGGCACCAATAAATTTGCACACAAATTTTATTCATTAGAATGCAACTTAGTGTACTTGGGCAGTTAAATGGAAAAGGAAGACATGTCCTTGATTAATAAGCAAGTTTGTGGATTTACGTTGTATACATACTACTTTCTAATAAGCATATGTGGCTTCTTCATTTCTAAAATGTGAGGTTTCCTCTTTACTGCTCCTTCAGAGACACTGAATATTAGTTCAACTATGAAATAAAATAAATCTGGAACTTTCTGATGCAGCTGAAAACACAGACATGGCTTTAAGTAAAAGAGCTGCTGCTACCATATTTCCAACCTTTTTTTTGTTGGAGGTTTCTTTTCCTTCACTTATATTTTGGAGGGTTTTTATGGAAGAAAACAAAGCATTTAAGGTCATCCTCAGTCAGTAATGAACAATATAGCTTATCAGTTGTCTTGTACATTCCTCTGAGGGATAGGTTGTTTTGTTGCATCAAAAAGTTTAGAGCTGAGTGGTGTTCAGATATATGTAGAGTCAACTTTGGGTAGACTTCAGTTGGAAAACATTTTGTTTTTGACTATTTCTGACAACAGGCAAGAGGGTAAAACATTGCTGGTATTGAGTGAGAGACAGACACAGGCTCCAGCACTACAGCAGCACTGAACAGGATGAAATGGCTGCAGAAAAATGGATGGATGGATGGAGTTTTCTGTCAGTCTGCTCAGTGACATTCACAGTTTTATCTTGTGTGTCTTTGGGTTTCACAACTGAGATGGCCAGAAATGGCACATTTGCACAGAATTTAATTATCAGCACTCCTCTTTGCTGCTACTCTGGCATGTTGTGCTCTAATTAAGCATTTAATGAATGTCATTGGGGCCCAAGTCATGTCAGCCAACTGTGAACTACACAAGGGGGAAAAATACAAATAGAGAAATTACAACAGATAAAAATTGGGATTTTCTATTCATTTGTATTTGCTCTAATTCATCAAGCACTTTGTGTTAAAACTAAATCCACTTCATTTTGCCTGATGGGCTGATGTTACAATTTTATATTTCTTTCTTATTTTCAAATTCCCTTGTACATAGTGTGCCAGTTTCTTAGTTTTTTTTTTATTTTAAACCAGAAGTTACTAGTCCAAATCTTGTTAAGTGGAAGCATGATGACATTAAAGATTATTGATTTTTGAAAGTTACACTCATAAAATAACAAAGAATATCCTCAGCATGGCAAGAAGTCTTTGATATGACCAGAACTGACTTTTGGGGTTAACTGAAGAAATGAGCCTCAGACAATGACACTGAAGGGTAAAAGCAGCTGTGTTGAGGAATATCATATGTAAAAAAAAAAAAAGAAAGAAAAGAAGAGTGCAGAAGCTGTGAGTGGAGAGACAGGAAGCTTCTTACTTGGCAGAAGACATATCTCTAATGGAATTGAAAACAAGGAGCGAGGCAGAGGGAAAAGAAGGCAGTTATCTTGAGAGACACAAGTGTTTGGTGGCATTGCTTCAGGACCAGGTGAACATCTAAAATTACCTCCTTACAGGACTGCCAGAGTCTGAACCTAGAAAGTCACAGCTCCATTTGCTGAATGCTCTCTTGCACTAAATATAGAGTCACTTAGCGTAGTAGGTTAATTGGGTCACATCTTCTATTGACACATCCTCTGCTGAGTCCACACTTGGCCATATTTTACAGTCACACTGTGTTCAGGGACAAACTCGAGTCACATGGTTCCAGAGGGGCAGAGATGAGAAGGTAAGAAATAGCAGGCAGAAGGACAGAAAGACGTGCAAAGGGGGTTGCAATTAGTCCAACTATCTCTGATGGGCTAAATCAGAACCTTAACTCTTTCTTTCTGTGGTGCTTTGCAAGATTTGTCTATTTGCCTTCAA
>JAOWBL010029698.1:0-30116 GCA_028564865.1 Zenarchopterus dispar
ACAACTCATGAAAACATCCAAACTTCAGGTTGGATCACCGCTGGTGGTAATGTGTTGGGTCGGTGTCATGCAGTGGCCCTCCACAAGTTCCCTAGATGATCCCCCCCCAAAACCCAGCCAGTGTGACCTCTCCCTCATTGCTTAACTGGTGTGCCACAAGGGTGAGTTTTGGGCCTTTATTGTTTATTTTAAATCAAATATATTTTAAGCTCTTTTAACAAGATTTTTTATCATTGCTCTGCTGATTATATTCAGGTATAATTTTTTTTTAAACCTCAGGATGTTTTCAAGATGTAGATCTTGTTTAGGTGTTTGGATTCTGTCAGGAGTTGGATGCATGATAGTTTTTTTCTGAATGATAGAAAAACTGAAGTCCTTGTTTGTGCTCCTGACAGATTTCTCCCTAAGCTAATAGAGGCTCTCAGCCCACTTGCCTCTTTTATTAAGCCCTGAGTGAAGAACCTCGGGGTAACTCTCGACCCTGTCATTGGACTTCCACATTAAACCACTGGTTTGTTCTTGTTTTTATCATTTTAAAAACATTGCCACGCTTAGTCCAATTGTGCCACGATCTGAGATGGAGATCATGATTCATGCCTTCATTTCATCTCGTCCTGATTATTGCAATTCCATATTTACATGTTTAAGCAAAAACAAAACAAAACAAAACAAAAAAAATCACTGGAACGTCTGCAGGTTGTCCAGAACACTGCTGCAATGCTAAAAACAAAATCTTTCAAGCATTCATATTTCACCCCTTTACTATACCAGCTACACTGGCTCCCCATTCATTACAGAGTGCATTTTAAAATTCTAGTTTTAACATATAGAGCTCTTAATGATCAAGCACTGACTCTGTGATCTCTTTTAAAAAGCAGCTAAAAATATATCTTTTTAAACTGGCTTTTGCTTCATTTTATCTGTTTTTATATTTCATGTTTTGATCTTAAAAAGTGCTATCTAAATAAAATGTTACTTATTAAGAATAGGAAGAGGAGAGTTGGTACGAGGAAGAAGATGAGAGTTAATATGCAAAGCAAGAGCAGAGTTTGTATGAAAAGAAGGGTAAATACAAGCAAAAAGAGGAGAGGAAGAAGAAAGAGGAGAATTAGTGGGAGAAGCAAGAGGAAGGTTTGTAGAAGGAAAAAGAGTAGTTTGTATGAGGGGGAGTAGTAGTTAGTATGAAGAAGTTCAATAAAAAGAGGAAAAAGGAGGAGGGAGTTACTATGAGCAGGGCTAGTACAAGCAGGAAAAGGAGACTTAGTATGAAGAGAAGGAGTATGAGAAGGAAGAGGAGAATTAGTACAAGGAGGAGCATTAGTACTCGGAGGAGAATTAGTAAGATGAGGAAGAGGAGTTAGTACAAGAAAAAAATAGCTGGTATGAGAACTCTTCTTGGAGGAAGAGGAGAGTTAGTAGAAGGAGGAATAGGAGGGTTGTATGTGGAGGAGGAGGAAGACCGTTAGTATGAGGAGGAGGAGGGTTGTACGAGGAGGAAGAGGACAGTTAGTAAAGAAAGAGGTGGGTCAATATAAGAAGCAAGAGGAGAGTTAGTACAATAAGCAAGATGACAGTATGAAAAGGAAGAGGGTGGATTAGTATGTGGAGGAGAAGAGATAATACGCAGAGAAAGAGGAGAGTTAGTGCGTAAATGAAGAGGAGAGTTACTACGGGAAGGGTTAGTACAAGGAGGAAGATGAGATTTAGTGCAAGACAAAATCATCTTTATTATTGTCAGTACATGTTTTACGAAACACACTGAAATTTGTCCTCTGCTTTTAACCATCACTATTTGTACTAAGAGCTGCAGCACCTGGTGAGCAGTTGGGGGGTTAACACCACTGTGGGCCTTCCTCAAGACCCTAACCCTCTATTAACCGAGGGGATTGAACCTGGGTTCTCCACACCCAAACCCACCTCTGTAACCACTAGACCACCACTCCCCTAAAAGAGAAGGGTTAGTACAAGGAGGAAGACAAGATTTAGTATGAGGAGGAAGAGGAGGGTTCTAAAGAGGAGGAAGAGGACTGTTAGTATGAGAAGGAAGACAGTACCAGAGGGAAGAGTTGCTTCACCTTTCCAGAGTCCTGGAAGAGAGGGAATTATTTCTCTTTTTTATTGCTGGATTTCCACAGAAACAGATCAACATGTCACTGTTTCAGGAGGACTGTTACACCAGTATCACAAATATATGAATGTACTTCCAGTTTTATGGTACTATTGGACTGTAGTACTATGTAGAAAGTTATCAATGTTCAAACTGTAATCTGATCACATTTCATGAAGTTCTGTCCTAATTTCTACTATCAACAGTTCCATATACGTAGCAGCCACAACAGGCTACAATAGATGTGCTACAAACATCTGTGGTCACAAACCTCATTGTTTACAACACTAGAGACCTCACATTTGATCAGGTGCATCTTACAAATGGACAAATACAACTGGATGAGAAACAGCATCAACTTCTTTTTACTGCAACATTATTTTTCTTCAAAAAATTTAAGCCAAAATTACACAAAAAAACCCCCCAAAACCAAAAACATGTAATAGCTAATAAGATATAAAGATAAAATAAAAGTTAACGTCAATGCAGTTGAAAGTATGGAAATACACTCATGGTGAACTGAGCCAGGTAACAGAGAGACTGAGGAGAGCTGAAAGCCCTGAGACTGATGTTTGAATGTTTCTTTTTCTGCTCAGTACGCTGGGTCAGATTCTGTGTGGTTCTGGGACGGGAATTAGTAAGAGGAGGAAGAGGACAGGGGGTCATGTTCTAGGTCTGGAAAGTGCCTAGAGACAATTTGTGGTGTAATAGATCCTATATAAATACAGTTTAATTTAATGTGGCAGGTCCACTGTCTCCAAACCATCATCGTCTCTGGTCTCACCACTGTCTTGTCCACCAACTGCTCTCACTACAGATCACAATGTCATCTGCAAACATCATGGTCCATGGAGACTCCTGTCTAACCTAATCTGTCACTCTGTCCATCACCATAGCAACAAGAAGGGGCTCATGGTTGATCCTTGGTGTAGTCCCACCTCCACCTTCAACTCCTCTGTCACACCTCACAACCGTCTTACAGCTCTCATACATGTCCTGCACCACCCTAACATACTTCTCCACCAGTCCAGACTTCCTCATACAGAACCACAGTTCCTCTCTAGACACCCTGTCAGAATATTTTTCTAGATCTACAAAGACACAATGAAGCTCCCTCTGACTTTCCCTGAACTTCTCCATCAACATCCTTAAAGCAAATACTGCATCTGTAGTACTCTCAGTACTGCATCTGTAGTACTCTTTCTCACCATGAAACCATACTGCTCCTCACAAATGCTCACTTCTGTCCTTAGTCTAGTTTTAGGACTCTTGTCCACAGCTTCATTGTTTGACACATCAACTTTATTCTCCTGAAGTTGCCACAACTCGGCACATCTCTCTTGTTCTTAAAGGTTGACACCATCACACTTCATCTCCATCTAAGATCTTGTTGAATAACGGAGTCAAAACATCTACTTCCATCAGAACCAACTGTCCTTCCACTCTTCATCCTCTTCAATGTTGTCCTAACTTCACCTTTACTAATCTTTCGTGCTTTCTGGTCCACAACAGTCACATCTTCTACTCTTCGTTCTCTCTCATTTTCCTCATTCATCAACTCTTCAGTTCTCTCTCCATCTTCCTGTCTCACTTCTGTCAACACATGTCCCTCTTTGTCCTCCACCACCCTAACCTGCTGGACATCCTTCCCATCTCTGTCTCTCTGCTTCACCAGCCTGTACAGATTAGTCTCGTCATCCTTGCTGTCCAACCTAGCATACAAGTCATCATACGACCTCTGTTTGACCTTTTCCACCTCTACCCTCACCTTACACTGCATTTCCTTGTCCTCCTGTCTTCTCTCTTCTGTCATCTTAATGGCCCACTTCTTCTTAGCTAATCTCTTTCTCTGTATACACTCCTGGACTTCCTCATTTCACCACCAGGTGTCCTTGTCCACCTTCCTCCCAGATGAGACACCAAGTCCTCTCCTTCCTATCTCCCTGATCACATTAGCTGCAGTTGTTCAGTCATCTAGAAGAACATCATCTACACAAGATGGAGTCAACCTGTGGTCTCCTACTTCCACTCTTATAAGTCATCTATGTTTCTGCCTCTTCTGGAAGAAAGTATTCACTACAGCTATTTCCATCCTTTTTGCAAAGTCTACCACCATCTGTCTCTCTGCATTCCTGTCCTGGATGCCAAACCTGTCCACTTCCTCAACACTTCTGTTGCCTGCACCAACATGTCCATTGAAGTCTGCTCCAACCACCACTCTCTCACCTCTGGAGATACTCTGCATCACTTTATCTACATCACGCCAGAACTTCTCCTTCTCTTCTAACTCACATCCTACCTGTGGGGCAGAAGCACTGACAACATTAAACACACCTTCAGTTTCCAGCTTTGGACTCATATCTGACACTCTTTTCACCTCCAGAACATTCCTAACAATCTCCTCTTTCAATATAACTCCTACTCTTTTCTTCTTCCCATCAGCACCATGATAGAACATCTTAAGTCCTGCTCCTAGGTTCCTGGTCTTGCTACCTTTCCATCTGGTCTCCTGGACACACTGCATAAATATCTTTTGTCCTATGCATCATTTCAACCAACTCTCTAGTTTTTCCTGTCAATCCATCAACATTCAAAGTCCCTACTCTAAGTCCTAGCCTCTTGACTTTCCTCTCCACTCTCTCTGCCTATGGACACGCCTTCCTCCTCTCCTCCTTTCATCCACAGCAGTCCAGTTTTCATCATCACCCTGTAGGTTAACAGCACTGGTGGCGGTTGTTGTTAGTCCAGGACTCAATCAATCTGGTATGGAAGTCAGATTTGTGACTTGCATCATTGATTATTGGGTGTAGGTTTTACATCGAATGCCCTTCCTGACACAACCCTCTTCATTTATCTGGGCTTGGGACCAGCACAATGAAGACACTGGCTTGTGACACCCCCAAGGAGGCATTTTTTTATGTTCTTGTGCTTATATATAGAAATTATAAATGAATTTTTTAAAAAAGAGATTGAAGGAAACATTTCTTGCTCTCTTAAGTTGTTTGAACTTCCAGCTCATTCCTGTCATTACTTTTATTTGTATTTTTGATTTTGAAATATTTGCATTAGCAAAAAGAATAACAGCTTAGCATTACCTTTATAAATATCAGTCACTGAAATCTTTCATCTGATTATCTGTTTTCCTTAGAAAATTTAAAACACATTCACTTTTTGGTTCATAAAAAATGAGTGAAATAAATTGAAGGATTAAATATTGTGGCCTCCAGAGGCATTTCTTTAAATCTAGCAGACCTGTGGTCTGATAGAACCTGCACATTAATGCCAGATCTGGGAGATTATTGTAAACAAATAATTCAGACTAAACTTCAGAGGTTCTGATAATTCTCCCAGCTTTTATCATCACTAAACATCATCTTTCTGACTGGTCAGTGATTGATTGCTGCTGTGCTGACATCACAGCTTGCTGCTGACAGAAACATTTTTGAGATCTACTTTTGGTGAAGTAACTGTTTTAAATTGTATCAGGTTACACATGTTACTATGGTTACTGTGGTGGTTTCTCACTTCAAGCTCTCGCAGGATGCCGCTCTGCCCACACGTCTCCAGATCCTCCAGAGCCTGTGACCAGAAGTTCTCTTCCTGGTCTGGGTCTGTCCCATCGTGTCCCACGGAGAACCTGTAGAATCAGAGATCAGCTAATGAGAATGAGGAAAAACAGGAGTCAGACTTGGTCAGACTGGGTCATATTAGGTCAGACAGGTTGGATTGGATCAGACTGGGTTGGAGTGGATCATATTGGGTAAGACTAGTTCATATTGGGTCTTCCTAGATCAGATTGGATCCTACTGGGTCAGACGAGGTTGGATTGGGTCAGACTGGATCATACTGGGTTATCAGACTGGGTCATAGTGGATCATATAGGGTTGGACCAGGTCATATTGGGTCAGACTGGGTCAGGTGTACCTGCTGTCAGAGATCAGGCCGGTGGGCAAGTTAGAGCCACTACAGAAAGACACACCAGTTACCGTTAGCACCATGCTACACACTCCATTGCTCTGAATGAGGATGCCAAAACTCCATGAAGACACCAGAATTTATGAATATGTTCTACTAAGCTTACATGCCTTTTTATGTTGACTCTGCGTTAACATACTCAGAGTCAAGGTCCTATAAAAAAAAAACAAAAAAAAAAACAAAGCAAAACAAAAAAACATAATCAATGGAGCTCTGATACCATGATTCACCATGGCAATGAATAGTAAGTGGAAGTGATCTTCCTGCGTCAGGAACTGAACATATTAGTGCAGTCACACAATGAATATAAGTACATATTCAGACAAAGAGGAAACACGCCTGCTGCAGTGAGAGAAAAAGAGCTGACAAGACAAAGCTACAGAGTGATTGAATGACATATGGTGGAATGTAAATATATTCACCGTCATGTAGATGCAATCCTGGAGGTCAGAAAAGCACACGGAAGCAGCTGAAGATGACTTATAAAACATATTTCAGACAGACAACTCAAATGTAACAGGCAAGGTTGTATTCACTTTAAAAACATGAATGAGGAAAAATTAAGTTTAAATCGTTTAAAGAGCCTAAATGGGAAATATGGATGAGTCAATACATCCAATCACACTGATAAATCCAAAAGAAATGACTTACTAGTGGCGCTCTCTGGTACATCTTGGGGAAATTAGTCTATTGCTGAAAGTGCTCTTATGTTTAGCCAGAACGACATAAAGTGGGTGGGAGGCATGACCAAGATGTGCTGTATCTTCGCCAACATCCTCCCTTCTGACACCCCAGAGTCTAACGCCATTCCAACATCACTGGCTTACGGATCAGATTATTAAGTCTGTTGGCGTCCGCTACCCTCAGCCAACTTCCCCAGCACACAACAGCAAACATAATAGCACTGGCAACCACAGATTCATAGAACATCCTCAGCATCATCCAGCAAATGTTGAAGGAGCCTAAGGGCGGCCCTGGCTGTTCTTGTAGATGGCTTCAGCATTTCTAGTCCAGTCCAGTTTATTGTTTATGTGTACTCCAAGGTATTTATACTCCTCCAGAGTGTCAAAAGAGACCCCCTGTATGGAAACAGGGGTCACTATTGCTTTGGTCCTTCTCAGATCCACAGATCCTTTCTTGTTGTCACATTGAGCTGTAGATGGTTCTTCTTGCACCATGTGACAAAGTTGTTGACCACAGCCCTTTACTCAGCATTATCGCTCTTGTTGATATATGATACCAAAAGAGCCAAGCAACAACTACTGGTTGCCAAGCATTGCAAGATGCAGCAAATCAATCTATGCACTGACTGGTTAATTAACTTTGTGGTAAACGAGCTGAGGTGGGCGTGCTCCAGCCAGCTTCCAGGCCTGCCCATTTTTGGATTAACCAAGTTTGAGCGGAGTCCTTTCCTACTGTCCAGGATGTTTTTGATGCCTGGATTGACTATAAGAAAGCCTACAACTCAATGCCACACTCGTGGATACTGACTCATATATGTGGATACTAGAATGCTTGAAACTGTACCATGTCAACGGGACACTGGGAGCCCTCATCAAGAACTCGGTGGGACTGTGGAAGTCTACTCTAGAGGTAAACTCAAAGCCAAGTGCACAGGTCACCATCAAGTGCGGGATGTACCAAGGAGATGCTCTGTCCCCACTGCTGTTCTGCATAGGCCTGAACCCTCTCAGCCAGATCATCACAAAGCCTGACAATGGATGCCCATTCAGAAGTGGAGGGATGATCAATCACCTCCTCTACATGGATGACATCAAGCTGTACGCCAAGAGCAAGCAAGACATTGACTAAGCAATGTCAATATAGTAAGATTTACAGCAGAGACTGAAATAAGTAAGACAGGTCCAGAAGAGTGAACTGAATGGGAAGAACAAAGTCCATCAACGTGTATGACCTGCCAGTAATAAGGTACCCTGCTGTTATAGTAAACTGACCAGAGGAAGAGTTGGAAGCAGCTGATATGAAGACAAGGATGCTCCTTCTAATGAATGAAGGATTTCATCCCAAGTCCAGCACGAAGTGGAAAGATGCAGGCTGCAGATTAGTGAGCATCAAAGCCACCATCCAGGATGAAACAACAGAGATCCAGGAGTACATCAAGAAGATATGGAGGAATAACCATCACGAACAGAGACACAGTTGCATGGGATGTAACATCAACAAATCACAGGAGTGGCTGACATACAGAAATCCTACCAGAGGCTGGAAAACGCTGGACTAAAGGAGAGCATGGAGACATTAATCATAGCAGCACAAGCACAGGCCTTCAGCACAAGAGTGATAGAGGCCAAGGTCTAGGTTCCAACTGCTGACTTTGCAAAGATGCCCCAAGGAGAATCCAACACATAATAGTAGGTTGCAAGGTGCTGGCGGGTAAAGAATGCATGGTATGATACAACCAGGTGGTAGTTATAATTTACAGGACCATCTACACTGAATATGGACTGGAAGTCTTTCAGTCAAGGTAGGAAACACTTCCACAGCTGGTGGAGAATGAAAGGGTGAAGATCCGATAGAACGTCCAGATCCAGACCAATAAACTAGCGATGGTTTGGATCAAGCAACAAACCATCACTAGTTGGCACTATGTCTAGTTTTGATAACAAACCTGCCATGTGACAAAGTTGGTAGTTGAGAAACTCCAGAAGAGAGCAGTGATTATTTATGTGCCAATCCCAAGCAACAGAAACATCAAGAAGGATCATGAGAAACTGGAAAAGTACAGAAGGTTGAAGGAGGAATTAGAGAAGATCCAGAAGGTGAAGACTACACATGCTGATGGTAGTTGGAACATTCCAAGCTGGGAGATTGACTCTAGCAGACCCTGGAACAACATCCAAGATCTCGATCCAGAAGAGCATGGTCCTAGGAACAGCAAAAATACTGCGCACAACCTTCAAGCTCTCATACCTCTGCTAGAAAACTTAAGCTTGAAGACGGCAACTGCCCACAGAGGAATGGGCGAAAGTGGAGTTGTTTTATCTATCTATCTATCTATCTATCTATCTATCTATATAAATAGATAGATGTGTGTGTATACATCTATATGTATGAGTGGGTATTTAAAGAAAAAAGGGGGTAGGTTGTTTATGAGTTGGTCACTTTTCTCTCATCATTCACTTCCTAATGGAATAGAATCTGTATGTTCTGTATCTCTGTTGTTACTAAGAAAACGAACATTTGCAAATATTAATAGCTAATAAAATGAATAAATGAATAATGAAAAATAAAAAGATATTTTGTGTGACGTATGGACAGACTGTGGGTGATATTTGTGTGTACATTCTGAAATGGACCCCTTGTGTTTTCACATAAACTCGTAGGTCAGTGGTCTTCAACCCTGGTGTTCAGGACCTACTGTCCTTCATGTTTTTGATGCTGCCTTACGTCAGCACACCCTGATACAAATGATCGTGTCATCAACAGATTTGTATGAACAAGCTGATGAAAACCATCAATTAGAATTGGCTACTCCCCCTACAGGTGACCATATTCTCTCACCCTTCCAGTGGTGGTGGGTCCCATTGATCATCACTCAGCCCCAGATCTGACAGTGGATTGGCTCTTTGGCGAGCAGAAGATTGGCTGTTGGTGATCTTGAGGTTTCGCCACTCATGGAAAGTGTACAGAGATGACTGAAAAGATGGAGCTGCAGAGAAAGAGGTGGAATTTTCAGAGCTGCAGTCATCACCAGAGTTACACATGGATGTTAAACATATATGAACATACCTGCCGTGCTGAAGCTGCCATCCATGTTGGATCCATCCCACGACTCCACAGCACTGTCTACAGACGGTAGTGTGCTGAAAGCTCTCTGGTTTGCTGGAGGTGCCACCATGACGACAGGCTCCTCTTCTCCGTCTGGGTTCTCCTGGTTAAGCCCCACTCCAAGACCTACGCCTGGACCAATCACACAGGACTTTGGGCTGGACACTGAGAAGAAGCAACACATATTCACGATCCTCCAGACAATTTAGTTTGTGGTGTGCATGTATACAAGTGTGAACATACATTCCCCCTGCTTCTTGATCTTCAGAGTGACAGTTTCTCCGGCCTGCTGCAGCAGACTAATGGCTTCGCTCAGAGGTTTTCCCTTCAGGCTGTTACTGTTAATCGCCAGGATACGATCACCCACATGGATGGCACCAGTCCTGCAGGAAGGAGCACAGAAACCAGATAACGTCTGAGATACAAATTTCACCATGTGCGCTCACATGGCATGAAACAACTGGATACAGCCCCGTGACGTCACTCAATAGTATTCTGCTTTTGAAGCATGTTTAAGGTTGTTTGGCATGGCACCCTAATGGTAGGAAATGAATCTGCCCAACTTTTGTTAATGCAAAAATAGACAGATCTGGAAGCTGGTTGGAGCACGCCCACCTTTGCTCATTTACCAGAAAGTTAAGTTATGATGCTTACTAATGTTACCTTATTTGATCATTCTAATAAAATCTGTCCAGACACTGATTTCTGAAGTCACTATTGAGATCAAAAGATCTGGAACAAATGTTGACAGAGCTAAAATGAGGACTAGAGAAGCTTTGAAGAGATGTGCACTATACTCAGACACCTGGGACCGCCTTAGGCTCATGGACTACTGAGGAAGAGGAGGCTACGTTTGGTCACTGGGAATTTTTTCCTCTCATCTTAGATGTTCTTCTAGTCTAATTAAATGTTTTCTTCCTGATTTTGATGAAGATTGAGGTAGATGTTCCCTCCCTGAATGTGGTTGTAACAGCAGTTTTAGACCTGTAAATAAGTCTTTTTCCTCTGCACCATCTCCTCATGCTTGATCAGAATGGAGAATTAAATTGAATTGAAGGGTAGATGAATCGTTAGCTCTAACCCTGACCATGGTTTTATGAATTGGAATTATATGAACCATGAGTCTGAGGCACTAGTGCAATTAATAAGATATGCTTTTATTAATCCCACAATGGGAAAATGCATTGTTGCAGCAATACACTCAGAAAAAAGAAGTCACACACTAGCACACACAGCAGACATATAAATATGTAAAAAAACAAGAAATATATACAGTACATATGTGTGTGTGTGTGTGTGTGTATATATATATATGGGTAGGTGCTGGTGGTTGGGGGGTACTGCCATTTAAAAAAAAAATATATATATAGTTTTGAGTCTACTGGGAGGAGAGCTGGTTGTAGTTTGACAGCGGAGGGAAGGAAGGACCTGTGATACCTCTGACAGCAGGGGTGAAGAAGCCTCACTGATGGAGCTCTCCAGGGTTCCTACAGTCTCACGTGACGGGTGGGAGACATTGTCCCTTATTGATGACAGCGTCCCCCACCACCTCCACAGGGTGGAGGCTGCAGTCCAGGACCAGAGCCGGCTTTCTTTACCATCTCGTTGAGTCTCTTCTTCTGTGGTGCCGTGATGCTGCTGCTCCAACAGACCACACCAAAGAAAATGGCTGATGCAACCATGGAGTCATAAAAAGTCCTCAGGAGGACTCCTTGTAGTCCAAAGGACCTTAACCTCTGCAGCAGATTGAGTCTGCTTTGGCCCTTCTTATATCTGGACCGAGTGATGTCAGTCCAGTCCAGGTTCTTGTTAAGGTGAACACCACATATTTGTAAGAGTCCACTATCTTAATGTCTACTCCCTAGATGTTCACCAGTGAGGGAGGAGCGGTCTTGTGCTGATGAAAGTCCATTCCCAGCTCTTTTGTTTTTGCAAAGTTAAACTGGAGGTTTCGTTGGCACCAGGCCACAAAGTTCTGGTTCAGTTCTCAGTACTCCTTTTCATCTCCATTATTGATGAAACCAACAATGGCTGAGTCATCCCAGAACTTTTGCAGGTAACAGTTTGTTGTGTAATGTGTGTAATGTGGTGTGTATGTGGTGGAAAGGAGAGGTGCGAGGACGGTGCCCTGGGGTACCCCTGCTGCAGACCACCGGGTCAGACACACAGTCTGTCATCCTCACAAACTAATTTGATTAATTGAAATACAATGAACTGGATGGAGTTAATATATAGCTGAACATCATTCAGCTGTCTTTGATTGGACTATATTGGAAATGTTTCACGTGTGAAATGCTTTGAGATGACTTTTATTATGAGAAAGGCATGATGCAAGTAAAGACGATGCTTTTAATTAAATTGAAGTCAACATGTCTGCTGATGTTTGTGCTTCTGTAATTACATCAATTAACGCTTGGTAGAGCTACCAGTGCTGAGCTTCTATTTGTTTATGTCCTTTATGCAGTGTAAACATGGCAACTGAGCACTTTTACTAATGTTACAGTAATCTATCTTTCTACTGGCTTGAAAATAAAGAATATGTACAGGAAATGGAAAGAAGAATAACAATGCAGCTAAATGGACCAATCACATTTATTGCAGTCTGCAGCAATCTGATGATGATTTCTGGAGAAGTTTCTGTGAAGTTACAGTAGACGTTACAACACGGCACCCTCATCGGCAGACAAATATCCATCCATCCATCTTCTCCACCTGCTGAATCCAATTACTGGGTCACGGGGGTCTGCTGCAGCCGATCCCAGCCCATAGCAGGCAAGAAGCAGGGGTACACCTGGACAGGTCACCAGTCCATCACAGGGACACATATACAGACGAACAACCACACACACACACGTATGGGCAGGTTCTCAGCCAAACCTAGATACATGTTTCTGGATTGTGGGAGGAAACCGGAGTACCTTGCACTGGGTTAAAATCACAGACATCCCTGTGATAATTACAAATCACAGCAGGTTCCGGAATAATTTTAATCCCTTGTGAATGGGGAATATGACTCCAGAAATTGCAGTGTGAACCAAGCCTAAGTTCCTGTCCAAGGCAATTTAAGTCCTGTGAATGAATACCACCGCACCTGAGGTGGCTTTTTTTTTAAATTTAGCTGGACAGCACTGCAATCTGAGATGTGAGGATTGTTCTTGTGATGTAATGAATGTTTCTGTGAGGTAAGGGGTGTTTCTGTTGGGACTGTCGTACCTCTCAGCCAGCCCCCCTTTGCTCAGTGAAGAGATGATAATGGGGTCGAAGGGCTCCTCAGTGCCTGAGATGGTGATTCCCAGCGGTCCTCCATATCTTTGCAGCTCCACTGTGTAGATAATGCTGCCAGACACTTCCTGTTCATCTGAAACAACAACATCTGATTCTAAATGTCAAAGAACTCCAGGTGATTCTAGAGGTCATCAAGATCATTCTGGTATCCAGAGTCCACCTGAGGACGTACAGAGGACCTCACTGGCATTCTGAAAGGGCCTAGAGGATTTAAAGAACACTGTAAGAATGCTGTAAAGATCATGAGTTAAATGAGAAGATTTCCAGGATACTCCATTTTCTAAGTTCCTGACCAGATTTCAGTAAAATCTGATGAGTTCCTGACTGATTAATAATACAATAGAACGCAAAGTAAGGTAAATAAAGACTAGAGCAGACATGCCCAAACTCCTGCCCCCGGGCCAAATGCGGCCCGCATTCATATTTTCACTCACCCGAAGTCTCTGTCATAAAAATCAATAATATGTGGCCCGCCAGAACTGTTGTCCACAGTATAAAATACACGCTTAAAAAAAAAAAAGCAATTTTATATTTCACCACAGGATGGCAGTAAACCATCCATCCATCCATCTTCCTCCACTTATCCATGGTCGGGTTGCGGGGCAGTACCCTGAGCAGGGTAACCGAGACTTCCTTCTCCCCAGCCACTTCGTCCAGCTCATCTGGGGGGATCCCAAGGCGTTCCCAGGCCAGCCGAGAGACATAGTCTCTCCAACATGTCCTGGGTCTTCCCCGGGGTCTCCTCCCAGTGGGACATGCCCAGAAAACCTCACCAGGGAGGCGTCCAGGAGGCATCCTCACCAGATGCCCGAAACACTTCATCTGGCTCCTCTCAATGTGGAGGAGCAGCGGCTCTACTCTGAGCCCCTAAACTTGTGGCTGTGACCCCGTTTTGGGCATGATCTGTTTTTTGCCCATTTCTAAAATGGCAACCGAAAGTAAGAAAAGAAAAGTTAACAGCGAGGGCTGCTGATTCCAGGACAAGTGGAAATCGGAATATTTTTTCCCTGAGTTACGAAACAACTGTGTCTGCCTAATTTGCCAAAAGACTGTGGCTGTATTCAAGGAGTTCAATACAAAGAGGCACTACCAGATGAAACATGCTAATTACGACAAGCTAATTGGGAACAAATGCTGTGAAAAACTGAAGCAACTGGAAGCTGGTTTAACGGCACAGCAATGCTTTTTCACAAGAGCCAGTGAGTCAAATGAAAATGCCACAAAGGCAAGCTATGAGGTGACAACACTCATTGCCAAGCACTGCAAACCTTTTACTGAGGGTGAATTTATTAAAGACTGTGTGATGAAAATGGTGGAGAACATTTGTCCTGAGAAGAAGCAACAGTTCTCTAATGTTTGCCTGGCTGGTAGCACTGTGTCACGAAGGACTAAAGAAGTTTCATCTGATATTAAGAGACAATTGGAGGCAAAAGGAGTCGAGTCTGAATTGTTTTCATTAGCCTGTGGCAAAAGCACGGCTGCATCCGACACCACTTGGTTACTGATGTTTTTGAGAGTGTGGACAGTGAAATGAATATGAGTGAAGAGCTACTTCACCTCCAGAGCCTTAAGGACCAAACAAGTGGGACAGATTTATTTGCTGCTGTTTGTTCTGCTGTAGATGACATAAAATTACAGTGGAATAAAATCGTAGGAATTGTTACGGATGGCGCACCTGCCATGGTTGGTGAGCACAGTGGATTGTCAACCCTAATGTGTAACAACGTCAGCGAAGAAGGAGGTAAAGCTATAAAACTCCATTGTATTATTCACCAACAAGTTCCATGTGCCAAACATCTGAAATATGATCATCTTATGAGACTGGTGATAAAGGCTATTAATTATATTTGCTCCAAAGCCCTGTGGCACCGCCAGTTTCAACAGTTTCTACTGGAAGTCCACGCTGAATACGGAGGTGTTGTGTATCACACTGATGGAAGATGTCTCAGTCGGGGGTCTGCACTGCAGCGTTTCTGCTCTCTTAAAGAGGAAATTGGGCTATTCTTGGCAAAAAAGGGACAGCCGATGCCAGAACTAACCGATCCTGTTTGGCTGGCTGATTTTGGATTTTTAGTTTACATAACCCAACATCTGAACGCCCTGAACGCGAGCCTTCAGGGGCAAAATTCAGTAATAAGCCAACTGCATTCACATATCAAAGCCTTTTGGACCAAGCTGCTACTTTTCCAAAACCACCTATCACAAACGCAGCCCAATACCACACATTTCCAATCTCTGGAAGAAATAATGACCCATTGTCCAGCGCACAATATCAGTGCGCAAATGAGGAGGTATGCCGCAAACATCTCATCTCTGGCTGAGGAGTTTCAACAGTGTTTCAGGGAATTATTTTTGTTGTTGTTGTTGCAACTATTGAAAAGGAGATCACACTTTTTTTCTTCTCCTTTTTCCGTGGATCCGGATTGACGTTACAGCCCAGTTGGAGCTCATGGAGCTGCAGTGCAACAAGGATTGTCGCAGCCGGCACCAACAACTCCCTCTTGTCAGATTTGAACATTTGCTAAGAAAATGTTGTGCTTGTTTGGCTCAACATACTTGTGTGAGAAGACATTCTCAGTTATGAACATGAATAAGAACCGTGTGAGGATAAGACTAATTGACTCCCACTTGCATGACATCTTGTGCATTAAAACCACCTACTGCAGTCGAGATCTCAGTATCATCCTTCGCATTAACGCAAACATATTATTTGTTGATTCTGGTGAATAAAGGTTTGAGTTTGAGTCAAATTTCATAAAATGCTTTAATTGCATTGAATTTATTTTTATTTTAACCTTCATTTATCCAGGTCAGGCAGTTATCAGATCTACCTAGCAGCAGACAGCATAGTGAAACAAAGCAAAATAAAAGGAAATACAAAAAAAGCAACCCCTCCACTCCCCCAGCATGTAAAATTCATGCTGGCCCATATGACAATTTTTTTTACGTCAATGTGGCCCCTGAGCCAAAAAGTTTGGGCACCCCTGGAATAGAGCCTGGATGCAATAACTCAAGCATTACGAAAGCATCTGAATTCCCCATAGTGAGACTTAACTCACTGAAGTTGTGCAACAGATGTGTTTAAAAAGTGATAGAAACCTGATGTATTAATTTGATTAAATTAAAACGTGATTTTTTTCTCCTTTCACAGTAAAATGCTTTGAATGTCTTGAGTGATCCTCTGCCTCAACAGATTCAAATCATCTCCAGATTCAGTAGGGATAATTTCTCTTGTAACTCTGCTTAAGGTCATCTGGAGGCTTGCTAGCATTAAAAATAAATGGCGTTAATCCAGGTTGAATCACATTGTATTTAGGAATCACAGCTAGAACCTACTAGTGCAGAGCACCATGAACAAGCATCATGGTTTCAGGACAATTGAAAAGAAACAGAACCATCATTTAAATATCTTAACTATGAATATATTTGTTGCAGATACACTTAATAGTCCAGTTCTGATGGAGGACCTTCAAGGGCTCAATTCTGAAGATGCTGCAGAAACGACAACCCAGAAACGACTGGATTGGTTGTAAGTCAATAACTTGTCTAAAGCCTGCTTGTACAGTCAACACTTCTCCACTTCTGCTCCACATCAGCTGCTGCTCTGAAGAACAACTTAAAGAATACCTGAGTTGTCTTCATCTTTACGGATCTTGAGTTTGACGAGCTCCTCACACTGCTGAAGGATCTGAACCGCTTCCTCCATGGAGCAGTTCTCCACCCGGATGTTATCAATGGCCAGTAGCTTGTCTCCCAGTTCCAACGTTCCTGTCCTGGTGGAAACAACCCTGGTTTTCAGAAGAATCCATCGATTCATTGTTCTCTCGTGTGTGTGTGCTCTTAAAGATGACATACTCAGATTATTTCACTTTTTTTCATCTTTAAACTTCAGGACACAACCTAAAAACATCACCGCTGCTGGTGAAGACACAACACATATTTTTATTCCAGCATCTGGTTCACAGATGTGGAGGAGATGAAACTGTCAGGCCCAAGTGGTTGTTGCAGTCAAGCTCAAATCTTAGAAAACATAACAGGAATGTTGAACAACAATCATCCGATGGTAAACTCTCCTCAGATGAACAACAACCTTCTTTCACTGACATTTACAGCAAAAATGAATAAACCCCTACCGCCCTGTCAGAAATTGTTTTCTTTCCTTTCAGAACAGCATTTTCTACAGAGGTTATACTACAAACTACTCCCACAAATGTAGGGCATTGATTGAAAACAAGATTTGATCATTAACACACTCAAAGTATCTTTCCAGCAAATTCACTCAGCGCCATGTTCCAAAAATGAACACATCCCAATAAAAGTCTCAGGTGTGAAGCAAAATATTTAGACAAGGAAATCCGAAATAAGAATTCAACCAAAGGTGAGTCTAATTATTTATTAAACAGGTGTCCATCAGGCGGATGATTATAAAAATTATAAAAGAGTGTTACTTCCCTGAGAAAACCCTGCTGTCAGCAATGGTACAACATGAAAGTACAGTGTTACAAGACCCATGACAGTAAATGATCTCTTTACACAAAAAAGATGGAGACTACAAGAACATCAACTAATAAAACACAGTCAAACAATCGAGACCTAAATACAATCTCTGATATTGATTTCCTTGTCAATAATACAGCAGATTTGCTGTTGCTCCTTTGACAGAGAAAGAGGGTCTCTAACCGCAAGAGCTTATCTCCCTGGTATAATCCACATATCCACATACTGAAACAAGAAGTACATAAAATGGAAAGGAAGTGGTACTCTTGTAAGTATGTACATTCTTATTGTGCACGGAAAGATACTCTAGTAGTTTATTTTTTAAAAAAGCCTTTGGCAATGCTAGAGCAGCTTATTATTGATCACTGAAAGAAGATAAAAATAAGCCATGTTTTCTGTTTAGCACTGTAGCCAGACTGACAAAGACTCACAACTCTGACCCGTTTATTCCTGTAGATCTCAGTAGAGAAGACTTGGAGAAATCATCAGAATTAGAGATTAAATAAACCAGATTCACCCGGCAGCACCTGCGGACATTTCTTCAGCTTCAGTAACTTCCTCAGGTCCTGACCTGACTCTAGACTCGTTTGCTCCTATAAACCTCCCCGAACTAACCTCAGTCATCAATAAAACTAAATCAACCACGTGTCTCTTAGACCCTATCCCTACTCAACTACATTTTACAACTTTCTGTTTTGCAGATGGAGAAGCAGTGGGATGTTGTTGGACTGATAAGGATAGTCCACATATTGTCAGTACATATCTTATGAAATGCACTGAAACTTGTCCTCTGCTTTTAACCCATCACTAGTTATACTAGGAGCAGTGGGCTGCTGAAATGCCTGAGGAGCAGTTGGAGGTTAAGGGCCTTGCACAGGGACGCTCGCCTTGGTTAACCCGGGATTGAACCTAAGTCCTCCATGCCCAAACCCACCTCTGTAACCACTAGGCTACCACTCCCCCAGGTATGCAGTGTCAGGGTTACGTTATCATAACGTTATTACGGTTTTCCCAGTATTTCCAATGATACTGGAATGCTCATTATTCAGCTCCAGAAGTGGAGCAAATTTTGATAAATTAACAAGCACCCTTATTAAGTATTTAGGGATTGATCAGGTGATGTGAAGACCAAACATCTCCACGCTGGTCTCATCTGTCCAGAGGACGTTGTCCCAGAAGTCTGCTGGTTTGTTCAGATGCAGTTTTGAGAACTTCAGTGGTGATTCCATCTTGTTTTTAGACTGAAGATGTTTTCTCCTGAAGTCTCTGTCAGACAAATCAAACTGGTTCAATCTTCTTCTGACTGTGCTGTTATTAAACTTGCTCTATGCTGTTGTTCGTCTGAGATTGTGTGACATTTAGAGCTGCTATGATCAGATGGTTGTCAGGTGTACTAACTTCTGAGCATGGCTGCGATTCCAGGTAAGGGTCCTGTATGATGGTCAGGTGCGTTACCTGTGTGCTACGCTGCCTTTCTTGATGTCTGAAATGATCAAAGGGTCACCTGGTTTCCTGTTGGATGGAGCTGCAGACACACAAACACAAAACTTGAAACATTTAATGTTTATGCTGATGTCTCAAGAAACCATACACGATGAACCGGAATGGATTGTGATAAAACCCTTCATTTAAACTTAAAATATGATTCTTTGTTATGTAAGATTGTTTAAAAGCTGTAAAACTGTCACAGTGAGCAATAAGCTGATGTCTTTGAAAGACCTGTTAGACTGTCTCATGTCCAAAGTTTCCACACTGAATTTGAATCCCACAGACATGAAGTGCCATGGTTCGGTTTTACAGCTTCTTTTTCCTGTCCTCAGTTCTCATCAGGAGCTTTCAGAAGCAGATCCATTTTAAACACTGAGCTTCATTCCTGACTTTGCAAGTTTACCCGAAGGCTTCTAAATGATAGAAGCCTTCGGTTCACCCGATCATGTAAAACATTCTGATGGCTGACTTCCATCTGTTCCGTATTAAACGCCATGGTTCTGCTGCGGTCTATCGCCAAAACAGACCCAACTCATGTTTAGTGGAGCAGAGTGGACAATTGCTCCTCAGAGACTTCTGAATGGCGCTACATCAGTTCTGAGATTACTGACCAGAACGACCATGATTCACTACGGTTGATGCAACGCAGCCATTTCACAGCAGCTCTTCATCTTGTGGGACTTCAGGTAAACTGTTTCTTGTACTCACAGCTGATGGTGATTCCCAGCTCCACTCCGGGTTTCTTTGGAAGCTTCACATGGAACGTTCCAGAACTGGGGATGACTGATTCTGAAACAGAAAGAAAGGTCACCATTGGGTCCACCTGGGGAAGTTATAACAGCAGTGTCAAAAAAGTGAACGCTGGTTCCATCAGATGCTCCAATGTCAGTCTCCGTGCACATCCCTTCAGACACCATCTACATTCAGATATCTGCAGTGATGCACCACAACTGAACCCGCAGGTGAAATCAGGGTTCAGCAAGGTTGCCCCCAACTGAATACCAGGGTGGGGCGGGGAGGAGGTCAGATCAGATCCATCAGAGCAGCGACTGACCAAAAGTCTGACACATAACAAACTGAACACCACACTTACCAACCTCTGCATCACCAGCAGGACATAAACACACAGGACTCTGGCCAAATAGGACCAGACTGCATGTTCACATTGCTCACCTGCCACATCAAACTCGATTTCCAATGTGAGCTGAGCAGTGATGGACGAGTCTCTGAGCAACTGGTTGGTTTCCTCCAGGGTGGAGTCCTCTGTGGGAATGCCATTGATGGACAGAATCCTGTCGCCAATCTGGAGAATACCACACCTGCAGGTGTGCCCACACACATACACACTCTTAGAATGGATGCAGGGAGTCTGACAGGTAAAAAAATGAAGAGGGTTCCTGCAACCACAGATCTGAAGTGTTCACCTCTCCGCGGGGCTGTCGGGGTCAATGTAGGCAATGAGCGGCGGTGATGACAGGGTCTCTGTAGCAAAAACTCCGCCCTGCAGCTGCAGGCCAAACCCCATGATTCCGTCACCTAGCAACGTCACCTCAGTGGTTTCTGTGTGGACCACCTGACCAGCGAGGCCCACGGTACTGGATGCCAGAGACACTGATAAGGACACAGAGTCCAGGTAAGCGTTAGTCACTGTAATACAATCTGTTCCTGTCTGATCCTACAGGACAGATCGAGATCATAGCTGCCATCGAGGGGCGTGGCTAATAGCTTCATTTGATGACTAGGGACTACTTCTTCAGGGAAGTTACTGGAGGAAGCAGATAGATACCAGACATGTATATTTCAGTTTATGTCTACTGAATTAAGACTTTTTAGAGGTTCAGACTGACCCAGAGATGGCGGGTCAAGCCTCATCCTGCACAGTGGCAGCCGGATACAACATGTAACGCTCCATATTGGCACTTGATAAAAGATGGATAAAGAGCGTCAGAGGCAAGACGCTGTTTAATGTCAATGATCCGTGACAGGAAAAAGATCATCACCACAGACATCCAGCTGAAAGGATACACTATGGTGTCAGAAGAGCACATAGGGGTTCTTTGTTGTTCTTGTACGGTCTCCATGTGAGACTACTAGATCAGAAGGTGCTTAGCTGCTAATAAACTTCCTAAACTGTAGCTAGCAGCCTGTACTGACAATGAGGGACAATGGCTGTGGGTGAGGTACTGGCTGATGCTCGGATGTAGGTAGTCAGTAACCAGACATGTCTCAACCCTGACTAAAACACGTCTTATCTCCGCAGGAACTTCAGAGTCTCTACAGGGTGAGAAACTGATTCCTCAGAACAGTGCTTCTCTGCCTTCTTTTAAGGAATCCTCATGTTTTATGTCTGTGATACTATTTCATGCACGTTTTACCAATCATTCCTTTAAAGGGTCAACTTTTTAAAAATTTGCTAGTTTAAAGGGTTGTTAGCAAAGAACAATAACAGTCTTAGAATCAAAAAATAAAGTAAGATTGAATCCATATTTTCAAATCAACAGTCATTTTATTTAAGAACAGAGTGATCAGTTGACCTGTATGTAGGAACATTAAAAGCAGCATATTCAAGCAGCTGAAATAAACCGATAGCAGGTGTTTACTGTGATCCTCGATCTTCTTCTTTGCAGGAGACATCATTGAGCATCTGAGCTAACCAGATCAGAACGGTTCAAGGTTTTTCTTTCTCACATGTCCAGAATTAGAGGGTAAAAACATTCAGGCCTAAGATTGAAAGAATATAAGAATCAGAGGGACGAGTTTAGAGAAATATACCTAAAAATATAAAATGCAACAACCATTTTAGGCAGCAGTCTTTACATATGTCTACATATGAAAAGGCTGAGTGTTTACATGTAAATCTGTATACTGTTTAGATAAAATGCAATGTGCTACCAAGAAAAGCAATAAGTATGGTAGATAAGTTGAGCCATCTGCCTGACTTCAGTCTGAGGTTTGAATGAAAACAATTACTAAATAAATCACAATCTGGAGCCATATTGCCAAGACTTTATTTTGGATTGTTAAATTATAAGTCTCTGAAGTCTAAAGGTTGTCAGAGAGGTTTTGATCTTGCTGAAAAATAAAAGTTTCTTTCTACATGAAGCATCCACACGTCATTGTTGCTCTTCTGGTGATCTGGACTTCTTGTTTTACAATGTTTATCTTTAGCCACCAAAAACATTTCACATGTTACCCTTAATTATTATACATTACTGCAGGTCCCAGATGAACTATTTTAATTGGAGACAGAGCAGAGTTTTTACAAACATAGTGATATTATAAAGTCTGTTTTTAGGAGACATCAGACTCACAGGAACTCTTGAAGTCCTTCTTCCGGTTCTTCCTCCTCATCATGGAGCTCCGTGGACTTGTAGGATAAACGTTCCTGGGCAGGCTGCTCATGTTCAGGGATGAGAGACTATAGGCTGACATTGAGCCAGGAGAGAACGAGTGGCTGAGAGCTGGAGACACACAGACATGATGAGTGGACATCTAATAAAAGATAAGAACACTACAGCCCATGGAGAGGAGGAAGATGGAGAGGAGCACGTACGAGGATTGTTTGTGTGGCGATTGTGAGATCTGGCTCCTGATTGGTCAGGGTGGTACGTGTTGTAGTGGTAGGGAGGGAGTATGGGGGCGGAGCCTCCAGTTTCCCAGGGAAGGGGGCGGGGACTACGCTGCACCTTGACTGCACTCACAGGCGTGCACACACACACACAAACAAACCACACACACACAAGGGTGTTCAGGTTAAGACAAGAGGAAAGAGCAGAGGTGATTTACATACCCGACCCACAAAAACTTCAAAACCCCAAAAACTAGGGCTGAACAATTAATTAATCAGCTTCTGGTTCGATGGAGAAGCCAGAAGCTGGATCATCGGAGACTTTAATCTCCAAGAAGAGCACTACATCAGTGGTGTGAGACTATTTTGGCTTTAAAAAAGTAGATGCTATGCAGCTTAGAGTTTAATGTGCTAGGGCTGCTACTTTACAGACTAAAACCACAAACTTGTTCCAGCACTTAGAAATCCACCATAGAGCCATGTACAACAGTTGTATGGCTAAAATGCTGAGTGCTAGTCAAAATTGCCAAAAGTGCAAGCCAAAATTGTTCTAAGTGTTTAAGTGTCAGTCCAGAGGTGGTTTCAAAATAGCATGCAGAAATCACTCAACAATAACTGAGTTCTCAGTGGAAGACATGTTGACGAGGCCACATGCATAAAGAGTACAACAGGAGTTAACCCAGTGCTGAATCATCACAAGACTAAAGGTCACAGCACTGAAGTCAGTCTCTGAATCATCACAAGACCAGAGGACACAGCACTGAAGTCAGTCTCTGAATCAACACAAGACTAGAGGATGCTGAAGTTAGTTTCAGTCTTAACCTTCCCAATGACCACTGACCCTAACCTTCTGAAATAATTTGATCAGATCCACTCAACTGATTCTGTTCTCAACAGTAGTTGTGGTGCGTTCAGGTTTTTTTCTGGTTAATCAGTACCTTGCTGTGGTGCATTCAGGGCTGGTCGGGCCTGGTGCTGAGGCAGGATCTCCAAGCGGACGGTCTGACAGGCAGCAGACAGCAGCTGAGTGGCTTCAGCCAGAGAGCAGAACTCCATTGACTTCCCATCCACAGACAGGATGTGATCTCCTGCATGAAGGGCTCCACATCTGCACCCAAACACATCACAGAAAGTTGTTTTATTCCATCCATCCATCTGTCCACCCATCCATCCGTCTGTCTGTCCATCCATCCATTCATCCACCCATCCATCCATCCATCCATCCATCCTTCCATTGGGCCACCCATCCATCCGTCTGTCCATCCATCCTTTCGTCTATTCATCCATCTGTTCATCCTTCCGCTCATCATCTCCCTCTTATCCAGGTTCAGGTTATGGGGCAGCAGTCTAAACTAGAAAGGTCCAAATCTCCTTCCCTCCATCTACCACCTTCCAGTATATACTGAAGTGTTCCCAGGCCAGCAAGGACATACAAGTTCTCCAGTGAGTCCTGAGTCTGGCTCTGGGACTCCTCCTGGTTGGACATGCTACATGTAACTTCAGTCTTATTCAGATATTGTTGTCACCTACTTCATCAGATATGTAGAGGTCGTTTTGACATTTTTTCCACCCCACCTCTGTTGGATGTGCAGGAGCAGTGGTTCTACTTTGAGTCTTCCTGAATGATTGAACTTCTATCTCTGAAGGAGAGTCCTCCACCCTGCAGAGGGAGCTTTTTAGATCCTCCAGTAAACAGTCTCAGGTCTCTTCACCACAACAGAGTCCAATGTACTGCAGACACTGATTCACCGGTAGATATCCAACTCCGTTTATCCCTCACTCATAAACAAACCCTTAGTTAAACTCCTCCACTTGAGGCAGAACTTCACTTCTGACCCGGACAAGAGTCCACCCTTTCTGACCCTAGACAATCAGACTTGGAGACGGCACTTCTCATCCCTGATGTTTCACACTCAGCTGAAAACTGCTACAAAGAGAGCTGAAGATCATGAATCAATGACGCCAATAGGACCACATCATCTGGAAAAAGACAGAGCTGAAATCCTAACCCCACCAAACTGGACAGGAAATTCTGTCAATAAAGATGATGAACAGAATGGTGATGAAGTTAAGGAAAGTTCAAAGAGACCAGGTACGCCATACTACTAGAAATTTCCCACAAAGTACCCTGAAGGCCATGACTACTCCATGTCCATGTTCAAGTAAACATTCACAGTGTTGGAGCTGGTCTTCTTCTGATCGATGAAGATCAGAACACAATTTATGACAAATTAATGAAGACAAGAGTTAATTGAGGGGTTCACATACTTTTCTTGCCACTTTGGTTTTGTGCACAACTGACATGTGATGTGGCAGACATCTCAGAGGTCTTCCTGGATCTGCTCCATTAACAATCACACCAAAATTCAGCATGAATCCTGGATTGGTTCACCTCACAGGTGGCCATTCACTTAGTATTCCCCACATCGTGGAGACTGTTCTGGCAATTTTAACAATTGCACAGAGAGGTTCTTTACCAAAAACACAATCACGGTGAGCTCCAAGTTTTTTATTTAGTTGCAACGAGAGTCAACCTTACAGCATGGTAAGCTGGTCAGTTGAATCTGAGAGACATAAAAAAACTCATGAGCTTTTACAACCAAACAAAAGAGGAAAGGGAAGTGGGAGAAAATCAGATGAAAAGAATACTCAATACCAGGGTTTATTACCTGAAAGGATGGAGGTAGAGGGAAATAGATCAGATAAAGACGTCGTAAATAGTTTTGTTGTAAACTAGTCTGTCTGCTAATTTACTAAGGACAGCAGACGTCTACAGGTTAAAAGTTCACAGGTTACAGTTCTGTTCGCCCCAAATCTAAGCGGTTCAAGACCTGCATTTTCTTTACTAGCTAACTCAAACCCCCTCATTGTGTGATCACAGGAATTTTCCATTACAAGACTCATCTTCACATCTACATCTGTGGTCTTCATTTCCACTCTGAAACTTTGTTGTTGGTGGGTAATTGCTGGTGACTGGTCCTGGTATCTGAAAATTGGCCTGTGGACAGTGATTAGGTAGGAGTCTAGACACCTAATGACAGGTTCTGACATCATTATGAAACACCTGTGTACGTTAATCTCAAACTAATTGTGAGCAGCAGTCTCCAATCAGCTGACCAATAAGGGCAGACCGAGGGTGCCGGGAGGTCTTAAAGAGATGGGAGCAGATCACCAGGAGGAGGAAACAATGAAGCAGATAAAGCTGCTTTTTCTAGAAAGATGAAAACCCTGATAATAGTGAAAAACAACAAAAAAGCTTCTTAACATAACAAACAAATGACAAGAACTTGAAAAACACATTAATTAGAGAAACCCTGACCAGAAAAGTGAAATGGCTTCAGCGTACCGGTCTGCTATGCTAGCTGGTTTGACCTTGTCGATGATGATGACCTGTTTGTTGCAGAACATGGAGGTCGACAGAGCCACGCCCAAACTGCAGCCTGTTGCCTTGGCAACCTCGACCAGCAGCGGCCCAGATGCCGTGGCAACCGAATCTGAAGGAGCAAAGAAAGTTACGTTTTAGTTTTTTGATCATGAAATTTGCTATTGAACCTCACGTTTGACTAAATGTGTCTGATCAGATTGCAGACATGATACTGAGCTTCACATGTAACTGGACCCATGAGTGGTCACAGCAACTTCCATTACTCTGGCGGATTCTGGGTAACTTATTTGTGTTTATCAACAGAATTCAAATAAACATGGACTGAAATCAAGAGCAACTTAATTATTTTTGATTTTCCAAAGACACAATGAACCCAAAGGCACCATATTCTCCAGCGGACAACCAGTTCCTCAGCAGCTTCATCTGGACCTCACCTGAGTACACGTACAGACCTCAGACCAGCTCAAAATGGCTTCACAGTAAAAACTATCCATGTTTTTTAGATGTATCTTTTTGCTCAGTTATTGATTTTTTTCTCATTGGTTGCTCCTCAGCCAATAGTTGTCATGACTGCTCAGCAGGCATCACAGGGGAGTCTGATCTTCTTCCACCAAAGCTGCCTTACACTACAAAACTCTTTTCAGTTCTCTGCGTTTACCAGTAAATCCTGGTGGAGCCCAATGTCTACAAAACTTGCAGAACTGTTTAAAGAAGGTTAAAACTTGGATGGGACTGAACTTCCTTTGCTTAAATGATAATAAAACAGAGGTTTGTGTTTTTGGCATAAATGACCCGCCCACAGGACGCATTAGTGCTGCTGGATCACTGGATTTGAACCATTCTTTTATTAAGAACCTTGGGGGTATTTGAGATCATTTTAAATTTGATTGACAGGTGAGTGTAGTAGTCCAGTCTAGATTTTATCATTTAAGGCTGATCAGTAAAATTAAGCCTTATCTTCCTCATGATGCTCTTTAAAGAGTCATTCATGCTTTTATCTTCTCCAGACTAGACTACTGCAACTCCCTTTGTCCTGGGTTGGACCAGTCTCTTCTTCATCGTCTCCAGCTGGTCCAGAACTCAGCTGCCCGTCTATTAACGGGGACGAGACGCCATGAACACATCACCCCTGTATTCACTGGCTGCCTATTTCTTCTAGAATTGTTTCTAAGATTTTACTCCAGGCTTTTAAATGTTTCCATGGTCTGGCACCTTCTCATCTTTCTGAGCTCCTCACCGTCAGACAGTCACCGTCTTCGTAGAGCTCTGAGATCAGATGCTCTTGGTGGTTCCCAGGTCTCCGCTGGTAACTCCAGGACACGAAGCTTTCTCAGCTCTTAAACTTTGGAATCATCTCCCTCTTCCTGTGAGGTCTGCCAGGACTCTAGATGATTTTAAATCGCTTTTGAAAACTCATCTTTTTACATTGGCTTTTAATATCACAGAGTAGAATTGTTAGCCCAGCCCTCTCTTTTATACTCTTTTAGTTTGTACTCTTGTTTTCACTGTTATTGTTTTATGCTATGATTTTATGTTGCTGGTTTATTTTATCTCTACATGTACCTGTACAGCATTTTGGTTATTCTAATGGGTATTAAAGAGCTTTACAAATAAAGTTAGTTTGACTGTAACACTCAGAGATGCAGTTGCTTCCTTTAGCAAGCCAGTCCTTGCTTGCTACAATTTTACTAAAATCCTAAAAGCTGGTAAAACCAAAAATTGTGAAAACACCTCTCATCTGAATCATAGATCTGAACTCTAATGCTGTGATTATGGATTAAATCAGAGAAAGAGTAATGATGTCAGAGTTGCACTGACCCATGATGGACACGTCATACTCGACCAGTAGCGTGGCCTCCTGTCCGCACTGCTTCAGGATGTTTGTGGCTTCAGCGAGTGTGCTGCCATGGAGACGGATCCCATCAATACTCAGCAATCGGTCACCTGGTTTGATGGTTCCCTCCCTGCAGAAACAAAGCACATGTTTACTGGAGCTCCAGGAACCAGGAACCTGAATGCAGGTGAGGGAGGGGCGGAGTCATACCTGTCAGCTGGCCCTCCTGGCCTCATGGTTGTTATGACGATGGGGCGGGACTTGTTCCTGTCCTCATGGGCTCCACCTGCATTCATGAAAATGTCATGTGACTGCATTTGTTTTTCACAGACACTCACAGAGACACCTGTTCATCTTTCTTGAGAGGACTTGGTTTGTTCTGAACAGCAGAAGACAAACATCATGTTTTTCTCCAAAATGAAGATGAAGATATGGTAGCTACAGGTACAGAAACATGTGATGGTAAAACTGTATCTTACTGACAATGACAAGAGCAAACCATCTTCAGGTGCTTCACTCAATTTACTGCCATGTTGCTGCTGTTCGTTGACCATGATTTCAAAATAAAAGTATATTATTTTCCTTGTCACGTTTCTAACTCCTTTTATTAAAGTTGCAGGAAAATGCGAAAGTGTAAGATCACCTCTAATACAAACAAAGACTGTGTTTCTCTTTATTAAGAATTATGTAGCATTGGGTGATGGACAAATGTAACCACAGTTCCTGATGTTTTTCGCAGAATCAGCAATTCTGAAACTGCTCCACAGTTCTCCGATTATTGCGACTTCACCATCCAGGCACTTGAAGCGTACTGTGATTTTAGATGTGAACACACTTAGAACAAACTTGTGTGGACAGACACCTGTGGATCTGGTCCACATGGTTCTGAGGTTCTACCAACGTCTAACCAGGATCCAGAAATAAGACACAGCCTTGTTAATGCTGGGATTTCATTCTTTTATGGTCAGGGGTTCTACCAGCATCAGTCCTCATGAAACAAAGATCATTTATATTTGAAATTATATTTATTCCTGTCTTTTTTTTTTTTTGTCCATCTATTTAATTCAACAAATGCAGCTGTAATGCTTTTATGCCATGAAAACACACACACACACACACACAGCTCCCACCTCGAATAACAAAGCCGAAGCTGTTTCCTTCTTTGTGCAGTGTGACCTCCACATTCTTGAAGACCACGCCCGATCCCTGGACAGCTGCAAAACCCAGGTCCACACATTACCAACACACAGATCCAAAGGTCACCAACATAGAGGTCCACATGTCCCAAACACACAGCTATACACATCACAAACAAGTCTACAACACGTCATAAATATGCAAAGACATACGTCACAAAAATCTGACACATCACAAACACATCTCCAACACACGACAGACTTGTATGCGTCACTTACAGACGGGCGGTAACTCGTACTCCACCTCCATGACAACTCGTTCTCCAACGTTCTTCAGCAGACTGATGATTTCGTCGTGTCTGAACTTGGCCAGGTTGATTCCATTTACAGAGCGGATGTAGTCGCCTACGTTCATCTGGTCACTCCTAAAAAATGTCAACATTTTTTCTACCTTATCTAAAGATGGACTAACTAATAACCAAACCAAAAAAAAAACAAAAATGTTCGTTATGTTAGGCTAATCTGGGAAACATCCATCATCTTTGGAGGATGGAAAATTCAGATTCAGGAAAAACTAGAATCACTGGACTGGTCCTCAACCTTCACTTGGGTCCTAGAGGGAGCATGGGAGTTTAACCATGGTGGATGGGTGGGTGGGTGGGTGGGTGGATGGATGGTTTCTGGTTTGGACCTTTATTAACCCACTCAAAATTTAAAACAGAGTAATGAAAGAAATGTAAGCTAAATAATTCATTCTGTTCTAAAACTCAATAAAGAGGCAGGAAACAGAAACTGTGTGATGTAATTCTGTAAAAATAACGAGACATCCAAGATCCAGGTCCATTGTGGTCCAGAACCATCTCAGTGAAGAGCAACAGGTTTAGGGAAGTTTCACTACTTTGACCACTATTTTCCCATCATTCAGTGAGGTAAACAGACTTCTCTTATTTTCTATTTCTGGATTTTAAATAGGATAGGATAGGATAATCCATATATTGTCAGTACATATCTTAGGAAATGCACTGAAACTTGTCCTCTGCTTTTAACCCATC
>JAOWBL010029727.1:0-30106 GCA_028564865.1 Zenarchopterus dispar
CACACACACACACACACATATATATATATATATATATATATATATATATATATATATATATATATATATATATGTATTTATCTATCTACCTCTATGTGTGTATGTGTGTGTGTGTGCATCATATTCTGATCAAATTTATCAAGGGCTTCAGAGGAAAAAAAAAGATTTCTTCAGAAAGTCATGTCTCATTCCAAGAGGGTTGTAGATGGTAAGAACTAGTGGATCAAAGGACATGGAATTAATGACTAGACTTTAGTATTCAAAACTTGAGAAAACACAGACAGAATCGAATATTACTTAGTGGTTTACTTAGTGGTTTGCTTCTTGTCTCTGTTGTGTATCATTACTTTGACATGAGAGGGCAGTAGGACACAGTGGGGGTGAACACTTGGCAGAAATGCTGTGTGAGATGGATTTCCATGGAGAGAGTTTGTGATCCTGCATGGTTTGGGTGGGAGGTGATACTGGTTGAGGAAATCTCTTCCATTGTGAAAGGTGGTGAAATTGTGCTTGTAGAGAATGCCTCTTGAGCAGTAGCAGCCTTTGAGGCAGATTGAGAACTGCTGTATTCTGCTAAGCTTTATGTCAACAACAACAAAGAAGGTGTAGGTGTCTAAAAATAACACATTGTTCTCCAGAATATTGTCTATGAGTGATAAGAAGTCCTGTAGAAGTTTTTTAATTGTTGCAGTTTAAGGCCATCAGTTTATTATTGGCACATCTGTTGAAGGGTGGAGTTGTTAGTGTCATTAGTGAGGGAACCACAGCACACAGTTACTGGTGGTCTTACTCATTCAGGATGAATTGATTTTTCTTCACACGGAGAGCCTCGGTGAAATGAGGATAACAGAATAGTTTCAAACCATGCTGGCCCTATTGGGCAGTTGTTCATGAGTCCTTATGTCCACACGTGAAGCTAACCATGGCTTATAGCTTTGCTCCCAGCCTCGATCTAGTGGTCTGCGACTAGAGCTTCAACTAAATCCAGGGATGGCATGACTGAGACAAGCTCTTAGGCTCAAAGAAAACACCAGAGACCACAGTGACGAAGTAATGAAAAACTTGATATTTCTCCCAAGTAAAGGTTGGGTATTCTGCCTTCAAACCTACAAATTTTAATATTAAAATGGGACAGCTGGTAGATGAGTGGAAGTGCGACTTGAAGTATCCGGTAATGGTTTGGATTCTGGGGTAAACCACTGTCTTGTGGAACCAGGCTAAGGGTGTGAATTATGTGTTAAGGAGGGTGCACATCTTTGCCAGTCCAAAACTTTGAAATCCAGATATTGGACACTTATAATCTTTTATCTGTATAGAAGACATATCCAAACAACAAAATCAGAAAGAAAAAAAGCATTTAAAAGGCCCTTACATACTGACTTTTCTATGCAGAACATTTCCACTTTTTCCCGGTCTTGAGGCCTGTATGCAAGATTGCTTTCCGGAAAAGCTTGTCCAAGTAGGCTACATCCCCCCATTACATAACTGAGTAACAGCTGTGGGAATCTCTAACAATGTTCTAATTGTGTTATACGTTTCCGGAACCTTCACAGGGACACGGAAGAAAACAAAGGAAACACTTATCAACACCACACATTATGCTTCTTATTTGCTCTAAATAATTTAACAGTGTTGAATTTGGGAGATATAGAACTAAACAAACTTCTTAGTTTTTGAACAGCTATTAGAATGCCTAAGGAGACAGTTGAATGAGAAGCATCCTTTCATGTCACGTTAGGCTCAAGTTAATTAATTAAACATGATTTTAAGAATGGCAAGAAAACTCTGATTAAATTTGTGCAAAGTGACATGAAAATGCAGAAATGGCATCATTCTCATCTCTTCTGTCACTGTTGCTTTGATTAATTCTTTTCAATGAACATGACATCTTATCTCAAATTTCATATGGACAATATCGATTTTTTTTTTTTTGTCTGGAATGCTGGTTTTGTGTATGTAAGGACACATATTTGTGGAATTTTTCTGTCTTGCTTGGGCCAGTATGTAAAGGTATAAAACTTGTAGCACAGTTTTATGTAAATGTTAAAGAACATCATTATACAAGTGCCTAAAGTGTTAAACAATGGCTTAAATCTTGGTAATTTGAACTAAATTTTTCTTGTGAATAAGATGAACAAGATCCCGATGCTTTCACAGTCAAATACACATAAGGATCAACAGTATTGTGAGATATTCCATGCAATCAAGTCAGACAAAGTGTTTATTTGTTCATCTTGTGGTGTGGGAATAGCAAGATACAGCCTGTGGATGTTTTAACAGAGCCCTGCCCTCACCTCTATCTTTCAGTATGTGCCAGTCACTCTTCCCTCTTCTCACTGCCTGTCCCCAACAACTGTCTTTTCCTCTCTGTTCTCTGCATCTTTGCTCTATCTCTCCACAGCCTTTGGGTGTGTCTATCTGCCAGCTATCGAAAGACATTTAATGGTAAATATTCATCGACCCCCTCACACACATTATCAACCCCCATGCCCCCACAGCCCACTGTCTGTTTGAATGCTAATCAATTTCTCTGAAATTTCCACTGGCCTACTTATGGTGTTAAAGCTGCAGCTCCATCCTCTAAACTCCTCCTCTGGCTCTTTTCCAGCCTTTTCACGACTCCTCATCTTTCCTTTCCTTACCGTACCTCTTCTCATACTTTTGCTTATCTCTCCTTACTCATCATCCTTCTCCCTCAGTTTCTTTGTTTCTCATCTTTCCCATTTGCAAACACATTGCTCCTTTGCTCATCTTTAATTTTTAATTTCTTTCTTCTTTGTTTACGCTTCTCTTTCTTTGAGCTCTGCGTCATTCATTTATCCTTTTCCTCTTTTTTCTTTCTGCTCTATCCTCTGTCCTTTCATTTCTTGTTTACCACATCCTCTCATATGCCCTTGCCTTATCTCTTCTCTTCTCTTCACACCAATACGTTTGTCTCCCTCTTTTTTTATTCTTTTTTGCACTATCTCATCTCTCATCTGCTGTGAACATACAGGCGAAGGAAGACATAATCCTCTACTTTTCTCGCAGTCTCACTTTCTTTCTTATTCCTCTGGCATACAGATGTAATCACTCAGTGGACAGGAGCAGGTGGGAATGGGGTGAACATGTGGTGGTTTCTGTGGGGGTTTAGGTCGATTGAAGGAAGGACAGAAGGTAAGGGGATATGGGAGTAATGCTTCTGTTTGAAACAGTGTTTTGGGATATTTTTCCCCCACTGTGACCAAGAACTGCTAGTTGCATCTTTTCATCTCTTCCATGCAACAAAGATCCAGAGATATGGTCACATGGGAAAATAGCAGCATATGGAGGAAAGCTACATACAGAGAGAAAGTAAGGAAGAAAAGGTGAAAAAAATGATTAAAAAATGAGGCAGCAAAACAGAGGTTGGAAAAAAAAAGGCCAGGAAAAGGAGAGCAAGATTGAAAGTAATTTTCAGGATGAACGCCCTCTTAAAACGTTAAAATCTGACAGAATACAATAGAAAAAACAAAACACTGACATATGGTATGGATTTATGAAAAATAGCACAGCTATCAGATGAGCCAAAACAACTCCACTATGGTTAAAAGAAAAAAAAAAAAAACAATAGGAGAAAGGATGCAAAATAGAAGTGATATTGAAAAAATGCTATTGTGGCAGCGCTACCGTTTACACTTTTACCTTTTGGCAACCTGGAACCAAGTTCCTTTGTGGGTTTTCTGTGGCTGCTGTAGCTTGCTCCCACCATCCAAAAACATGCATGTTAGGTTAAATAGTGTGTAATGTAGGAGTGACTGTGAGCATTCATGGCTGTTTCTGTGGTTTGTGGCTTATGGTGGACTGGAAACCTGCCAAGGGTGGTGTTCCCTGCCTAATTACAGCTGGGTCATCTCCAGCTTTCAGTTGACTCTAAACAGGATAAAGCAGGTATAAAACTTTAGGAAGGCGCATGTATAGAACAAACAAAAAATAAAACAAAAAAGTTTGGCAGTGTAGATGGCATGTGCTTGTGAATTTCAGTCACTGAGCAACTCCGTGGAGTCTGCAATTTAGAAGCCATTAACAGAGCGCTCCAACTACAAAACCATTTTCCTTTTTTTTTTTTTTTTTTAAAAAAAAAGGAAATCACTCAATTGAGTTAAGTCAGCTAAACAATGCTGCTTTCATGTTTATGTACTGAGGACAAAAAAGTAATGGTATGCTGGCCTGCTTTTTTTCAGACTTCATCAAAAAAGAGAAAACCTTTTAAAGGGGGTTGTTATCTGTATAGGATTATTATGCTATACAACGGTAGGGTACCTTTAAATTCAAATGTTCAGAGAGGGACTGTGACTCAAAACATCATTTATATCTATTTAACTTATAAAAAATGAGCTCCCTTCTCATTTACATACCTGATCATTTACCATATTTATTTAACATCCAGTTCCTTCTAACTCAATATAGTCAGGGTTTAGTGTAATGACCTGTGAACAGTCTGCAGTGAGGTGCACTTTATTTGGCAGTTCAAAGAATTCATATTACACCCCCTGCACACAGTTTAATATTAAAGTGTGTTTGGTGAGAACAAAAGGAAAAGGTTAATATAGGAGTTTGTGCTGGAATTTCCAGATATAAAAGCACAATGGTACATTTTAATGAAAGACAGTCTGAAAATGTGGAATTCAAAGACTTTTGAGCAAATACATTTAGATAGAGAAGTAGAATTATGTCAAAAATTATAGTTTTTTTTTTTCTTTTAATTTAGGGGGAAACCCCTATGGACCAAACTGCCAGTCATTTCCTACTCAAATACACATTTACCAAACCACAGCTGAATGCGCATATTACTGCCTGGCTTTATTTTCACTTTTCTCCATCTAATTTTCATACCCCTCATAAGTATGTGGGTAGCAAGCCTGGCTGGTGCTCTGCTCATTAACATTCCCAACTATACTTCAGCATTTGTCCAATCTGTGGCCCTGTAGCTGTGATCGCATTCAGAAGCTGGCACCTTTGTGTGAGAAGACGATTAATCACACTACTTAATAGGCGTGATGTGGTAGATGTGCTAAAGGTGTTTGGTTTCCATGTTAAACCAAATGATGATTAGATAATTTAAGAGTTTGATGTAGTGCCTTGTGTTGGCTGATATTTACTCACAAAAAGCAACGCTGCTCACTTCATTCTCAAAAGAATTCAGCTTCACTGGAGACATTACTGATATCGCGTTTCTTGATGATGTTAAATTTCTTCATAATAAGCTTTTTAAGTGGAAAAAGTGAAACAATTCACAAAAAGTTTTGTTCAAATGAAGACATAAGTTCATCTATGTTCATGAAGAAATGAGGGTCTTTGGCAAGATAATTTCTTTTTGTTTCAGGCAATAGTAAGACAACTACATACCATCTCCATCTTCAGCATCATCCACCTCATTCGAATGAAATTTTTTTTTTCCTTAACATGTTTTTCCCCATCATTTAAATTTACAGTTTGAACTTGCGCAACCATTACAAAACAGTGTCCCTCTTGGGGTTAATTGATCTTTATTCAGATGGAAAGTGACAACAGACTTAAAAACAGTTTTTCAAGTAGATTCCCTTCAGAGTGTGGTGCCTCACATAAGTCAAGTCTAGGTGAAGATCTTGACACTAACGTCAAATACCACTGAGCATTTACTTGAGATTCATGCAGGTTTTGTCAAATACAATCAACATTCAGTCTCTGTCTTCCAACCGATGGTGACTCCTTTGTCCTCTAGTGACAGAAAATGTATTCATGTATATAATTTTGCGCCTATTTATCACACGTTTATGACCAGATTAAACTGATAGCCTTGTAAACATATGCAACAACTATTACTTGGTTTTCATAATATACTGGTAACAATGCAAATCAGAGACTTTTTATGAAGGCTGACAAAAGCTGACTTAAAAAAAAATATATTAAACCACCTGACATGGTGCAATATGCACAGTCCACAACTCATGTGAGCGTCCTTCTAGCTGTCACAGCTCATGGAAACTAGAGCAGAAAACTGGGGCAAAAAAAAAAAAAAAGCAGATTAATACACTCTTTAGATGTTAGATCTTTTGTGTAAATGGACAGAGTATGTCAGATCAGAACTCTACTGCTGGTCCTTGTCTCCTGCAGTGGAAAGAAAGAAGGAAACGAGGTAAGGGAAAATGAGGAAGTTATTTCAGCCTTTGCTCTGATGGTACAGCATGACTTGGAAGGAAAAAAAAATCAATATCAGAGAGAAAAGTAGAGTTTTTCATGATAACCAGTTAATTTGACTCAGTATCTGTTTCCGTATTACTTTAACTTCTTTATTCACTTTGACATTGATCTCATTGTAGCCACTTTTAGTCATCTTACCAAATCCAAATTGAGCATTACAGAAATATTATATTGAAAGAAGCAATATGTTTTTTGTCCTATGAGTTATCACTGCTTATTATCCTTGAGGCAGTTCTTCAGGATCGGCTCCACAACATTTGCATGCAATTTAAAAATATTTAAGACGGTTGACAATCAAAACAAAAATTCTTACTATCACTTTAAATACAAATTTTCCATCAAAAGACTGATGGAACACTTGCTTTGTGTTACTTCATCTAAATGAACCTCCATGTGGGCAAATTTCAAGGTTAGTAAAGGACCAGACAGTCAGACAGCTGATCACTGCATCATCCCCTGACATGGTGGATGATGATACAGAGTGTAGCTCACTTGCCCAGAAGATATGGTATATGTTGTGAATAAATGTCCATATAGAGGAGCCCCAATAACTGTTCAAATTGCCAGAGTATCACTAGTTGCTTGTTAGTATTTTTGTCATTTCTTACTGTATATTTATGATTACATGCCCAGCACAAAGAAATACTTGTCAAATTCTTGACAATTTGACAGTCTCCTGTTTTTTGTTTTTTCAAAAAAGAAGCAATTGCTCATGCAGGTCATGCTGCTTTTCATAATACCATTTTTCCAGCAGGGTTTATGTGTCTACACGTTTTCCAGACTGCACCGACACGGAAAGGTTTGATCTTTAAAGTGGAACTGAACTTTGTGGACCTTCAGCACTGATCACAATTCCCATAGTGGGCATGGAACACATGAAATATTTATGACTTAGCTGTTGATTTTGCACAGAAACCTGCAGAAATATCAAACAGTTTGAGCTCTCCAATCAAACAAATTTTTGTACTGATGTAGATGGTCTGTCTGGGGGCACTTCATGGATGCACATGTGCATCATCTCAGGTACTGTAAATAAATGTCCATTTTAGTTTCCTTTACTACCATTAAAAGGAAATACTAAAATCACTTTCTTAAACATTTTGTCAGCATTTATAATGACATACAGTATCCCTAGATTTCAACTGTCTCATAAACGTTCTTTTATATTTTCCTGACACATTGCACATAACTTTATGCTAGGGATTAACCAGACTAAGGTTTTAAGGCAATAAAACTTGAAACATGTTTTCTATAAAAGTGCAACTTGCATGTTGTATTTAAAAAAAAAATTATACATAACATTTTTTGCAAATGAAATAAACTCAGAAATGTTTTAATTTTTCATCATTGTGAATTGTTGTGTTACTGGAAGTTGCAAAAACGGCAACCTTTCAGTTTCCCTGATCTATTGGAGGTAAGTCTCCATCTCAAATGCATTTTGTGCCGATTAAGTCTCAAGACTTTAGTGACACTTCTATGACAGCAAATATGACCGTGTATCATTTCAGACAGGATGATTAATTAACATAAGATCTGATGAATGAGATGTTGAAGCCTGAACCTTGTGAGATTAAACTGTCTCCTCTACTTCTTTTTTATTTTCATCTTACATTTCTGCCTTGATTTACACTACTTATCCATCATTTCTGACAGTCCAATGTGTAACACCTCTTTGGTATGTCTAATAGCTCACCAGCTGATCCTTGGCTAGTAGGTCCTGCTTTGTGCCTGTTAAATACTCCAGTATCAAAATTTCACCTCTGATTTTGTTATGTATTAATAAGAAAATGCAATGTTTGCAGTATGTTTCAGTAGTGTGGAGTCATTCGGAAACAATCATTAAGAAGCATCGGTAACTCTCTAGAACACTGGTTCAAACTAGTTCAACACACGAGTACAAAGCCACAAAAATGTAAAGTTTGTATGCATCAAAGATTATATTAGTGCTGTATGTATTAGACGTATATGCATCATAGAGGATATACAGTGTAGCTATACATATATAAATACATTTTTTTTTATTCTGAAACAAAAAAGTAATGTAACATAAATCATGAATTAAAACCCTAAGGAAATATCAGCTGTAAAACACCACTAAAAAGCATATTTTTATCCTCTTTTGGTTGTAGTTTATATCAAAAATACCTAACTACAATTTTGCTTCTATATGAGAAAAAATAAAATAAAATATCTGTAGTGGATATAAGACATTTGGGAAATATTCAAATGAAATCACAGTGCAAAGGTCTTTGATGCATGCATATTTTCTTACAAGGACAGATACAATCACGCTGTGAATGATGTGGTTTTGTCAGTACTGGTGCTTCTCCAGGGGAAAACAGAACACCTATTTATCGTAATTGACGATAGTGAACCCACTGATGGCAGATGTACAGTAAAACATACAGTGCACTATAGCTTAATAAAGATTTAAAAAATCAGTCTTTCTTTCCTGGCTTCTCTTTGAAAAAATTATTCTCTTGCATGAGGCTTGGTTGGACTAAATCCAACTTTCTTTCCAACGGCAGCAAGCCGACTCTTTGTCTCTCATTCTTTTGATCAATGTGATCAATGTAACAGAATGGAATTTCATTTACATGCTCCACAGCATGTAATAGAAACAACAGAGAAAATTCAAAAGGAATCTACTATAATGTCCTGAAATCATCTGTAATGCACATTTTATTACTGTGCTCAGTCTAACTTGGACAATACCTTTTTTAAACAAGCAACAGGATGTGAGAACCACCAGAAAATGTTTTCACTTATCCCAGCAAATGATTTCTGAAATTATTTGTCCCAGTAAACTGCACTACACACTCAGAATAAATAAAGTGATATTTAACAAATTCATGGACACATTTGAGTGTTTGGGAGCATATCTTCAAGACAAATATAAAAACCCACAGGATCCAATGACAGTAATTCATGATATCATATAGACCTGGAAGAATACAAATCTACTTGTGCCACCAAGATCGGATTTAGTAGAGATGAAAATCTGGATAAAGTTAGTGTCATGTTAAGTATGACAAGTTTTTACTATATACATGATTTAAGAAACTGGTGCAAATATAGAGGAGCACAAATGGTGATGATGGAAAGAAGATGATAGGAAAAAAAAAGGAGTCTTGTTTTGGAATTTAATAATCATTGTGTTTTCACAAAGGTCTTCTACCATGCTGGCTACTTAGTATGATGTAAAAGATATTAAGTCATCTATTTCAACTACAAGCTCTCAAGCCTCAGTAAAATCACCTTTTAAGTGATGCTAACATTTGTCAATTAACAATGTATATTTTCACTCATTTCTTGTCAGCTATGTATTCTGATGCCTTGTGGGAGCTTGTTGAAAGAACACAGGCTGATGCATTATTGGTAGTGAGCTGAATCGAGGAGGCAATTTTACCATTAGTAACAGTGGATTAAGAGTGATTCAATAGTGCACATATGGATAACATGTTGGGTGCAGTGTGTTAAGGGGAGAACCCAAAGCCTAAGTCTTGGCAGTCATGGCTTGTATCTTGTCTCTTGTGTAAAAAGATCTCTCTAGATTCTCTGAAAATTCTGTAGATGATGAGATTTTCAAAGTCGTTGAAGAGTGAGCACCACTTATGCTTCCAGCCTTTTATAGCCTGTGACTCAACGTCTTGGAGACATACAAATGTCTCCAAGAGGAATGTCTCCAGCAAATTCAAAATGAGCTAACATTTTTAATGTAATGTTACTAATAATGTTACTAGTAACCTGTCCAGGGCATACTGCCTCATTTTCACTGATTTATGCCAGGGTTAGGCTCCTGAAAATCCTGAACAGGATTGAAACAGACATAGATGTTATGTGGATGGATTAAAATGTCTCACTTGTCAACAATTGAGATGCCTTCTGCTACTCTCTTTTTACTTTAATTTCACACAGCATCCCAACTTCTTTGATTATCCTGTAAAGGACTTTGAGTTGTCATATAAAAAGTTCTACACAAATATTAATTTGGTGATTTTTTTAGATTATAAACTTCAGTGATAGTGTAAAATATTCAAAATAAGGTAAAGCCAAAATAATTAGACTGAGATCATGTGAAGCATGGAAACTGGAAAGCCCGAGAAAGTCAAAAGCTCTCTTTTTTAGAGGAAGTGAGTGATGCAGATCACTAGCCAATAAAAGGACATAGGAAAGGGATGGAGAGGTCTCAGACTGATATAGTATTTAATATTCATAAATCCACTGAAATGGATTTGGCTGCTGCCTCTGTCTGTAAGGCAGCGTGCTGATACATACACTCAAACTGAAGGGATTCAGTTTCTAACAAAGGTGCTTCAGTACTTTTGGCCTGCAGGGGGCAATTTAGTTGCATGACATTCCCTTTGATAAAAAGATATAATTTGTTGTTGTTGTTGTGTGTGTGTGTGTGTGTGTGTGTGTGTGTGTGTGTGTGTGTGTGTGTGTGTGTATGTATGTGTGTGTGTATGCCATGATGACATCGGTGTGAGTGATGCTGGGAGCTCTTGTGTTCATTTCAGAATCAATTCAGCTTAAGTTGATTTCCCGCAAAATGCAGATGCTGAGAAGCATTTGGCGAGGGGGATTGATGCATTCGACCTACAAAAGAAACAATTAAAGATGAATGGTTTTTCATCAACAAATTAATTTCTGCTTCCATTTGCATTTGTAAGTGACTGTTAATTTACCACTGTATGAGTGTGTGCTTCTTTTCCTTCTTTTCAACACTGTGTTACTGTAGATGAGGGGCTTTTACTGTATTTACTATTTTGTTTGAAAGGGCCATGCTGTATATCCTAATTACACACATTTAACCTCATGAAATGGAATTTGTGACTCGAACACATCACATGGGGTTGTGCTCGCTTTGATGAAAAAGAAACTTGGGTGTGAGCTTCTGTCAGTCAGTACGGTGTCTCAATGATACTGGCACAGCTGCAGGAGCATAGGAATGGTGATGAAATGTAAGTATTGAAAGAGATTTTGCCATTGTGTTTGCTGCATCCCACTGGGATGCTTTGGGTGTTTTTTTTTCCCCTAGCATGCCTATATATTGTTGAGATGGAGTAACAGGGTTATGAGTATAGTTTACGTAGAAAATAAACCCTCAGCACAGGCTCTTGAGTTATGTTAATGAAGATGCTTTGCCCCCACATGCTGAATGATTTAACAACTCTCCACAGAGCGCTGATAAGCAAAAGCAGAGAAAAGTGATTTTGCACCGGTTTGAGCAAAGCTATCTCCTTACCATAATCTTCTGTTTGCATCAATTTTTTCTGAACATGCAAAACACTCAGGTTATTTCCCACTTCAGCTCACAGAGCTCAGTTTGTTATGTTGGAATGAAGAGCAGCAGACTTTCCTGCCCATGCGGTAATAAATTATTTGTCACCACTTATCATCAGGAACACAGAGGACACTAACTGTAACTGAGCAAATTGATCAGTTTCCAACAAATTCACAATTGAGCTTTTTTTGTAAATAAAAAGCAGGCCAAAAGAAAAAAAAATCTGTTACATGGACTGCATGAGTTTAATTTCATTTTCAGTGGCCCTAGTTATAATATTACAGTAACAAAGACTAATTACATGACAAAACACCTAAAGTGTATCACTAACTGATTTTGTGATGAAGTCTAGAGTGGCTCTTGTTTTGTGAGGAGGGATGGCAATCTGACAAAGTTGGAAAAGCATTATCACATCTTATATTTTTAATTTCCAGGACTCAAAAATATATAGATGTTTATTCATAACTTAATTTTATGAAAAAAAAAAGTGGGGCTATACTGGCGACATGCCCAGGATGTACCAGGAGCTTTTCTGATTTGGGATTGTACAAGTACATGGATAAGCATCATAACAGGGTTTAAATGTCAATTCACAGCCACATTTACCCTATGACAGAGCTGCTGTGAAACTCTTACTGACCACTATACATGGAACGTGATGCATTTACCACAAACATTTTTAAAAGAGGCTGCAGTTTTTATTGGCTACACCAGTTCTGCATATGATAAAGTTGTTGATGATCACAACATTTACAGTCTAATTTCTGAGCAACTTGTTCAATTTTAATATTTACATTGCTAAGCTGAAAAAAAGAAAACTATAATGTACCTTTGATCATTCTGAGGGTATAAATCGGCTATATGTGCTAATGGTGATTAGTTATGTTTTATATGTGCAGCAATGACACAATAAACAGCGCTGATGAAATTACTATAGCAGGAAGTTCGTTCAGTTGATGAACTGACTACATACATGAGTCCCTACAAAGTGGTCGTGGACCAGTGGACTGTGTAGGTGCTAGGTTTTAGGCACAGCCTCAGTCTTTGTCTCAAAGCAAAAGCCCTGCCTTCTTTTCTGTGTTTGTTATTCCCTTTAGGGCTCACCACAGTGGATCACCTGCATCTATCTCATCCTTTCTTCTGCACCTTCCTCTGTCACATCAAACAACTGGATATCGTCTTTCACCTACGACCTCAAATCTTTCTGTGGTCTTCCCCTTTTTCTTAGGGAACTCCATCTCCAGCTTCCTTGTATACACTGTCACTCATTTGTAACATGTAGCATTAAATGTGACACAAGCACCCAGCAACATCAACATCCAGTTTTATAGAGATGTATAGTAAAGGCTGGGATTAACAAAATGCAAGGTGATTTTTATAATCTTAGTACAAACCAAACTGTAAAGATCAAAGAGTTGCAAGTGAACTTTTGCAGCATTGAATTCACTTAAATTGTAAACCATCACATGGCCTGTAAGAAAGTGGGAGGGTGGATTGATTGTTTAATTATTATCATTTAAATACTTATTTCAATCTTATTGCAACATGGTACAGCACAGAGCAGACTGAAGACAATTCAGGAAAAAAAGTCAACAATTAAAATGTAAAGCCCAACAATGAAAGTAACAAAGCTGCTGATTAACAGAGGTAAAAAGATGTGGTAAGACATCACAGATTTTTTTTCATTCAAGATGTACCAGTATTCATCTTTCAGTCCAGCAAATAAAACTCTTTCAAGTGTAATCTATATAGCCAAGAGATTAAACATGAGCTTTCTTAAAATTAAATGGTTCACTTGCAGAACATCTTGCTTTATGTGTGATTATGATCAAAATAAATGTTAAAATTAATGAATGACTACAATCACTGCTAAACAATATTTTATTTGTTTTATTTTTGGTAAATCCAGACGCAAAACCGATGATCACATGATCTAAAATGCTTCCACAGTGAACAACATAAGATAAGGTAAGATAAGATAAGATAAGATGAGATAAGATAGGATAAGATAAGATAAGATAAGATATACTTTATTGATCCCCCAGGGAGAAATTACAGTGCCACAGCAACATACAATGAAAAAAGAACAATAATGCAACAGATAAGGAACAAAAATACAAATATGTACATACACACACCAACAGAGTGGATGGAAAAATAGAAAAAAATCATCCAGAGCAGAGAGAGGTTAAGTCAAGCTGTTATAAAGTCTGACAGTAGACATATGGTAAATCTTAGATTACTCACAGTGGCTCTTGGATAAATGTAACTGCTTCAGTTTGAGTGTTAATGTAGACATGTTTGTGAAATGTTTGATCCACAACGTGAGTTAAATATCTTTAAACTATCTTTAAAAATGAAATGCCACGCAATAGCATTAATGCAGAAACTATGTGTAGTTCTTTTTTCATATACTAGGTCTGCATCATTAATTTGAGGGAATCACAGTGTAATGTGATTATGCATATTGTTAAAGTAAATCTGCATATCCTTTGTTGAATTCATGGAAGTACAATTTTGTTCTTGTGTGGGGACTTTCACCCAACATATTGTGTTAATTTATCATGGGGATAAAGGAGTAGGCATCACCCAGTGGTTTTACAATTATCTTTCTGTCTCACAGCCTTACTCTGGTGGAAAAAAAAACAAAAAACAAAAAAAAAAAAACAGCTGGTTGAAGCAAGAATGCTAATCTGCTTTAGAATAACTGGAAACATGTAATCAAACTTTCCACAGTGATAGTAGGTTTGCAATAGCTGGCAGCTGTTGCAGAACTGCATGCTACAACTTTACATTTACAAAAAACAAAAAAACAAAAAAACAAAAAACACAGGTCATCAAATCTGACAGGTCATTGCAAGTGTCACCGGTGTTATCTCCACACAAAGAAGTGTTAAAATCCACAGATCTAGACAGATACGTGAGAGAATGGCGATATGACATGGTCATGAGTCCTGTAACTTCAAATCACAAGCCTCAGATCCAGTGCTGCATGACTACTAATTCTACTTTTTTTTTTAATTAACCTTCATTTACCACAGGTATGATGGAGAAAATGTGAAGCCAGATGGAAGAAGGATTAAACAATGCAGGAATCCATCCCGCATCACTCTTGGGGTGATGTTACATCCACATGCACAAGCGCAGAGAAATGTGTTCACCTTATGAATATATTTTCATATATTTGCTTAGCGCGTATGCTGAACATGAAGGGCTACCTCTTCATTCCATCTGGTAGATAAGCACACACCTGGGAGTGTCGTGCTCAGCTTACCTCGCAACCCGGCATGGGATGGGATAAAACTGGCTCCATGTGAGTGTGAATATGTGTGAGCTTTGTGTGTGTGCTCTGAAATGTGTGAAAACATCAACTTTCACAGTCATGCCGACACATACCCTGACATGCATGTGTTTAGGGCTGCTCCAGCTATGGTTTGTCACTTGGAGGCTCTGAGATTTTTGTCCTGTTAAGATGTACACAAACTCAGTCACTCAGTTTCCATAGCAGAGATGCCAAATCTCAGACTTTGTTCAATAATGTAGGAGGAAAAGACTGATTTTTTTTGTTCCTTATTTAGGGGAAAGAGCAAAATATCGAAACAGAGAGGGATCATGAGCTCCAGGGGATTTAATGCCTCCCCTTTCTCTTCATGCTCAGAAACAGCAGCTCTCTGTAGGAGTCTGTAATGCTGTGTGAGCGGTCTACATACTGTAAGAAGTGACTTTGGAGAAGGTGCTTCCTCTTTCTTGTTCAAATGATTTTCCATAAGTTTACTCTTCTAATAAAATAAACTTTTGTTAAAATATGTGGTTAAATCTTGTCTGTTAAAACAGCAGGTGAACAGATAGTTTCTGTGTTTGTCTTGGTGAATACAACTGAAATGATTCACAATTTGTTCCATTTTCCACTCACGGCCAGACTTGCATTTATAACACACAAAGCTTTGTTAATTAAACATTGATATTTTCAAACTCCAGACTTTGTCTTTTTTCAACAGAATTCCTAAAACAGACACCCTGCTAAGACCTTCAGGAGCAGAAGTACCATGGTCCAACTGTGCAGCAGTTTGCTTGCCCTTCAGATCCCATCAAGGTCATATGACCAGCAGGGCGTTTCTGAGCACTGCCTGGATTCATGATATTACAATTTTACCCATTTCAAGATCACTTGAGAATAATGCAGGATTCTGTTTAACTAAAAGACACATTTCTCACTTTGTCTTGTTCTTTCTGCTATTATCCTTTTAAAAAGGATGACTGGTAGCAAATAAATGTTTTTTACCTTCTAAAATCAACCTCTCCTCAAACATGGTAGAAATCTCTTGTGAGACCCTCTGAATTGTTTACCCACGGCTTCTATGGGTTACTGTAATCATGTTTTAAGTTTGAAAATCGATCAGATTCTCTGTGCTATTCTTGTGTCTCATGTCCTCCCAGCTCTAGCTGCTGTGTGAAAATTTTAGGTGGTTGAACACCAAGATTTTTCGCACTTTTAGGGAAACATGTTGTAGAACGTCTGATGAGAACAGCAGCAATTTAAGATGGCTGATGCAAGAATAACTAACAAACTTTATGTAAAAACCTCAAATAAGATGCAGGTTGGCTTTATAATGTGTAGCAGGTGCCTCCCAATGTAGACTGTGATAGTGTGATAGTGTTCCCTCACCGGTTCTTCTGAGCCCACCAATGCTTTCCATGTTATCATTCCTTTTAATCTTTGATTGTGTTTAATTGTTGAAGGGGATTATGGCTGGTGAGGAAGAGGGTGAGTCCATGGGTGGGATTGACTGTTTTTACTGTTAAGCACTTTGTGCTGCATTTTATTGTACAAGAAACACAATATAGATAAAATTTCATTTGATATGGTTGGCTTCATAATGTTCCAGGCTCTCTACTTTCACCGAAAAACATTTGAGATCTACTTTATCTGAATTCTATTATCAATTTTCCTTGTAAAGAATTAAAGTTTTTTTCTACAGAAAAGTGTCAAAATAGAATGATTAGGAGAAACACACATAAAACAAATATTTGCTCAGAGGGAGGCAAAGAGTCAGTTTATTGATCTTTTATCACTTTCATGAAATATGAAGCCCTTTCAGGTTTAGAATTGAAAAGAAAAAACACATAAAGACAGTAGCCATGCTGACTGTTGTGTTTGGTTGTTCTGAGTATGGAAATCTAATCCTAGAGACAGCATTCGGATTTAGTAGGAGAGGTGTGCAAGTATCTGAGTCATGGAGGCGTCCCCTCAAAATTTCTTGAGATTTTTTTTGTTTGTTTGTTTGTGTCATTGCAAAACCGCCACATGCTGCAACATTAGAAAAAAATAACTGCCCTTGCTTTCAATGAATAATCAACATGAATACACTATAGAGTTTGAATGAGGTGGTAGTGTCTTAAAGCAGACAGAAATACCATTTCTCTTTCAAACACACAGACACACACCGACAGATTCCCCGGAGCAGAATTCCCATCCGTCCTCATTCACTGTGAAGAACACTAGAACCAGCCACACAGACTGAGATAGGCACAGCCACACCAAGCTGCAAATGCACACATCATCATAACCTGCTATCTAATCCTATTTCCATATGAGTCTTCCATTATACCATATTCTATAACTTCAGCAATTTTTCATCCGTGACCATCTCAATCTTCAGCAACAAAAACATTGTTGGAGCGTGAAGCTGTTGCCATGTGAGCAGTAATTAAAAATAGTTAAAGAACCAATCTGTCATCCCACATTTACTCAAAAAGTGTGGGCAAAAAGGTCTCATTCTGAGTTTAATTAGCGGGTCTCTAAGAACAAGGCTAAAGTTTTGACAGTTCAAAACAAGTTTGAAATCTGCTCTGTTGCTGTCATGAATCTGTTTTATTATCAGTGAAAATTTAAATAAATGAGCAGTAAGATAGACAGTGTGAACAGGAGGAATGAGCACATGTCTGAGTAGCACAGCATCTGACAAGCAAGCTGTTTGGGAACACTTCTCTTCAATAAAAGATATAATTCAGAGAATCAGAACAAAAAGCCTTTTAACTTTTAATTTTAAAAAAGCTATAACACTTGTCAGACTACATATGTATCACACGGTGCACAAGAAATGAGCTCCATATTAGAAAGAGTTTTCAGCTTCTGTGTTGAGAAGCTGTTGCATATACCAATAGACACATCAGTATGTTCATGTGGTGTGTTGTTTTTCCCCTCACAAGAACTACATTGTTACACTATAAGTTAATCAAGCAGAAAACTTAAGATCTTTCGCATGAGACCTTTGCAATAAACCGAGCAGATGAAATTCCTCAGTGAGTGACATGTTTGCTGATTATCAGGTTTAAATTAACATCTGCTTCATTAAGTAAACATGAACATTGAAAATATGCAACACTGTTGTTTTGTCCCCTCACCTTAATTTCATTTGCTCAAGCGTGGCATCTATTCCTGCATGCCAGGCATTTTGCTTCTGTAACATGTTCTAGAAAAAGTAAAGGTGATAAAGTTTTTACTACTATTGTTTTGTTGCTAATTCTATTCGCAACACTTAAAAGGGTCTGGTCTCAGTGATGCCTAAATGATGAAGCATTTCAGGTGTTGCTTCATTCCAAACATCTTGCAAACAATGTCGGGTGAGAAAATGTAAAAAAGGGTTAGGGTTAGGGTTAAATGCCGTGTGGGCATATAGATCAGCTAATGATAAATGGTGGTTCTAGATGCAGTCATCTGAGGGATCAGGGATCGAAATGTTGCTTGTGCCTCTTTTACACAGGACAGCACCACAAGATTTCTTGATTTTATTTGTAACAATATTGTGTACTATAGATAGAGAAATAGGCTTATCCCTTTCCTTCTTTGGGGAACATGTTTATTTTAATTGTTATATCTATCACTCTGATGAGGAGGTTTTGCTGAGACCAGCTGCTGATAAGTGACAGAAAACTACATTTTAAAATGAAGTCCTTTGTGCATCTTGCATCCTTATTTGTTGCGAAGAATATTAATTGAAAAAGAAAAAAAAAAGCATTTTGAAGTCATGGTGACATGCCCATAGTGATTGTGTAAATATGCGGGCATAGTCCGAGAGACAGTTACTGTAATCACCATTTGATGGGATTTAGAAAATTGTTGCAATGGCACTGCAGTTAAACTCTGTTTAAGTGACATATTGTTACAAACACAAACTAGTTTGAATAAAGTGTGGCATAAATGCAGGTCTACTATTTCTGAATAATGTCAACTGTAATTTTACCTATTAATGACTCCAAATGTGAAAAATATGAGCATTTAATTATTACAAGCTGCAACAATATTTGAACCAAAGGTTAAACAACTCTTAACAGAAAATGGGTAACTAGCCAACAAATTTATATTAATTTCCTTTAATAAAACCAAAGTAACAGTGAGGTTAATAAAAACATCCATTTGAATGGAATAATACTCAAAAATAAAGAAAGAAATTAATGATAAAATGGATTTGCATTGTTGTTTGGTCACAGACTTGTCTCTGATTGAATGCTAAATTACATCATCTGCCCATACATCACTAGAAAGCTTTTCAATTTAAAATCATGAAATTACAATTGAGATACAAATCCAGGAATATATGGAGGCAAAAGTTTTCCATTCTGTCCACGAAACTGCAGAGTTAAATAAATTAATGCCACTGTCTTTTAATTAGGACCACCTTGTCTGGCAATATTCCTTACTTTCTTATTTGAGCTATATTTAAAAAAATTACAATACACACAGAAATTGTCTGAAATAGTGGGCTGAGCTTCTGACCTAAAAAGTAATCTAATACCACGACTACCTCTGATGATGACTTTTAGAAGTACAAGAAATTATCAAACAAAAAGTCTAACCCTCAAACCTGAAGGGTGCCACTAAGTACATTTTTCGTCTTGAGTCTGACAACTAGAGCTAAAGGACTTTGCCTCATAGAATTGACTATAAGAATTTGTACACAGAAGTATAATACAATTGGACATATCATGGAAAATACATGATGCAAAATTGTCCTGATGTTGTTAAGGAATAAGAAATAATTCACCTGAAACTACTTCATATTTATGTACAGTATTTGTTTATGGTTTACCGTTTGGATTAAGGATATTTTTTCAGAGGTGTGTCCCAGAGCTAGTCCTTCTCCCCGCTCCATTTGTTATGGACCTCATTCAGAAACCCACAAAGGCCAGAGATTTCAAATGAGACAGACCAGAGCTTCGCCTGGCAAACTATCTGCCAAGCAATGGCTCCACTTCACATGGAGGGCATGGACGCCGTCTAAATCATTTAAGTTGCCAAAAAATTTGCATTTCATTACTCATATGACATGCTCTGTCTATTCAGAGGTGCCTGCAGCTATTAACACTGCAGACACAAATATGATAGGAGTACTTACATCTGTAGCGGCAGGTAATTAGCTAAGACTGTTATACTCCTCAAATTAAGGCTTTGTTTTTCAATATTGTGAAGAGAGTGTCAGACTTAAGCTGTCAGTAGAGACTTCACATTTTCCACTCGGAGTCATTTCCTTTCCATTCATCTGAAAAAGTCAGAACATTTTATCACACCTTTGACATGTGAGAAATGGAATGGTGGCACTTTTTGACACCACTTTTCTTTATCATTTCACACACAAACGTCTGGTCTGCCTGCTTCTGAATGGCGTACAGTTCACATCTTCTCTTCTTTGAACTGAAAATTAAACTAACCTGAAGTCATACCTTGCTATTGTCTGTCACATTCAGTTGTCCACTCATTTTTTTCTGTACCACACTGTTGGCAGGATTAGTGGCACCATACACTTAAAAAAATTGCCAATTACTCATCCATTTTTTGTTGGCAGAACTGGATTATATGGAACTGGCAGACCTTCTTAGAAAGCACATGGATAATCATCTGTCCAGTGTTCTATCTGCTAGAATGTGTTTCTTAATGTCAGTTTGATATGCTCTTCAACAGGGGTATGTTCTGTTATGTTTAGGCAGCTGCCACTGTCAGCTTCTACTCAAACAAGTGAACTCCGTGAATCTTGCAAATAACCTAAGTTAAGGTTCAACTAATTAACTGGCTAAAAGAAAAGAAGAAAGAATTGACTGCAGCCAGGCAACAGCAAGTGGAGTGGTCAACCTCCAACTTTGAGATCTGTGGTTGGATCCCCTGACCCCATCAAATGAGACAGCAAACCTTCCTATTACCGCTGTTATGTTAATTATTGTGTGATTTTACAAAAATATTAGTGAAAAAGATGCTCATAAAGGCTTTGTTAAATAACAAAACAAGATTAAAAGGCATTAGACAACTGCAATCCTCAAAATAAGCTGGAACACTGTGTAATATAAAAAAAATGTTATACTTGCACATCTTTTAAACCCATATTTTATCCATAATTAAAGATATAAAACATTTAAATGCTGACAAAGGGAAAAATAAACATATAAAGAGGTCATTTTAAAATTAAAAATAGCAACGTGTCTTAAAAAAAAAAAGCCCCACACATAGATGTTTATAACTGCATTCTTGGCACTCCCTTCCTTTAATAACAGAGTATGCACTTCTAGAAATTGAGGACACCAGTTGCTGGTGTTTTAGGAAACAAATCCTGTACCATTTTTATCTGATATAGGATTCAAGCTGCTCAAAAGTTTTGGTCTGTTTCTCAGTATTTCCAGGTTCGCCAAATGTTTTCAGTTGATGAAGTCTGAGAGACTGTTTCTTTCAAGCTGATTGTCGGTCTGTTCAGATCTTCAAAAAGTGCTGTTTTGTTTTTGTGAGTCTTAAAGTTATTTCTTTATTCAAATCACATGATTGAAGACAGAAAGAGGGTCACACACTATACGATCTGACAGCAACTTGGTAACCTGACTAGTCTCTAAAACCCCATTTTATCAAAAAAAAAAATTCCACAAAATGTGGCATTAACTAAACACAAAGCACAATTGATAATCTGAAAAAGAATAGGGAGGAAACAAAAGTTACAAGCTGTTTGTAATAGAATTTGTTTAGAATGTGTAAAATACATAAAACATGTAAGGATAGATGATGTCAGGCAGATAGAAATTGTCTGTATTAAAGGTGGGTGAAAAATCTCTTGTAATGAGGCAATATCTGGCCACTGCATAGTGGTATAGACGATCTGTGCATGACCCCCCCCACTTTACGTGGCATCTGCTCGCTTTGACATCACCTGATACCTTGCTGTCTCATTGTCTAAAGCTTGAATTGAGAGTGCCAGATGTTTGGCTCGTTTAAAATCAGTTGGTTATCAGCAATGTCTTGGCAACACTTTGGTGAGTGTATTTATTGGGTTTTTAGGTTGTTCACACACAGGGACTGGGTCACAACTCCTGATCGTCGAACTCCTGCCAATTTTCCATAAACTCTGCAACTAGCAAATGAGGCCTAAAATGATCTAATCTTAAAGAGCCTTAAGATCCTCTTTTTACACCCAAATTTGTCACTAACCTGTTGCTCATTAACCGAACTAGTAGCAGAATGTCACCAAAGGGGTTTATTAGTTAACACTAGTTGTGTTTCCGTTAGCCCTAGATTTGTGTAAAACCTGAATATTGCAAAGGAAAATCTGTAATGGAAATGCTTATCATGGATTTTACCTTTAAAATCCTTTACCATTGTCTTTCTGATCTCCTCAGACAACTTTAATTTGCTTTTTTTGGTTGATGTTCAGTATGGTGAATACCTCAATACTAAACAGCAGAGTGATGACTTTTCACCCTTTTCATCAGACTAACTGACTGGAAGGCTAAAGCATCTTTACCAGTGATGCTAATTGCAACTAATTGCAGTAGTTTAACATGTCACTATGGTCAAAGTATTTTCAATTCTTTTCAAGAAGTACCAAATAATTTTTCAGGTCAATTTGTCAGTTTCATTATTTTCGTTTTGTTTTTATCTATTACTCTAGTCAGGTTGAGGTTATTTCACTTACTCTTGTGAGGTTTTCTTTCTTTAATGGAAGGGTACCAACAAGTTTATCTTTATATGTATCTGTTCAGTGATTGTGAATAATTTTTATTATGGATCAAGAACACAATATTGCAAACAGACTGGCCTTCTCTCCATCTGTCACAAAAAGTGTTTTCTTATTATTTTAAAATTTACAAGCACTAAACTGACCTTTGTGTCTTGACAAGTGAATGATTTTTGCCTGTGTGTTTGTGTTGAAAGCTGACTTTTGATGTGGGATTATGATTATAGGGGGGGGAATAACTAAAGGAACAATGATTCAACAGAAGTTCATTTAGGGTCACATACACACAGAAAATCTAATGTAGAAAGATGAATTTAGCAGCTCAGTCAAGTGCTTTGATTGAAAATTCAAAAGGGACTCCAGATAGGCAGCAGATTACAAAACTGGCAGAGCTGCTGCTTTTAGACATCTGTGAGGACACTGGGGGATGGTTGTGGATTTACCATAAGACATCCCAGCTGACTTTACAGATATGTCTCCAAATGTCCTTGAAATCTCCCTCTCCTTCTCCCTTACACTTTCCTTCTTGTGTCCTCCCTCTCTATGGAAAAGATATTTCTGTCACATGTCCTCATTAAATCATAGACCAGCTAGACTTTGTAAGTTGAGAAAATGCCGTCAAAACACACACACACACTCACCCACCCACTCACCCACACTCTACTTTAATTGAACAAGCATAGTACCCTGCAGTGTACACAGAGAGGGTTTGCTTAATCCCTAGTTAATGAAAAGAAGATGGCAGGGTACAGCAAACTCTTACAGTTTGCCAGTCAGTACAAATCCCCTGAGAAATTAATACTATTTGTAGAATGCCAATTCCATGATAAGATTTTTTTCATCAATATCTAATAAAAGCCACAACAATAATGATAAAAGATTTTTGTCATTTTATGAGTAGTGAACTTGATCAACTGGAAATGAGGTTGATATAACTTTTTTACGACTGTAATAGCACCAGTAAAACAAAGACAACACTATTGATTTGTCCTGCTCATTAGAGAAACTCTGGATTGTCAACTGTAAATATGTAAGATTAAGCACCTTGAAACAGACAGAGAGATGAGGATAGGGGGTTACAGATGGAGAAAGAAGTTGGCGTAGTAGACAGGCCTTGCTGTCAGGACAAACAGCCCACTTGCTCATCAGCATCGACAAGTTGGAGAGACCTGGAGGTCGGGAGAAGTGTATTGACTAAGAGGACTAGGTTTACTTAGGGTTACAGAAAAAGCTGAATCTCAGACAAAGTGCTTATTTCACTACCAAAGTTCACACTGTAGGCAATTAATTTTTCAAATAAAAACATATATGTAATAACAATAAAAAAAATAAAAGAAAAACTCAGTCTGGAAAACTTGTGACTATCTCTAGTGGTGTGGATTCCTATAGAGTCCTCTGCAGGGAGGGAGAGGCTGCATTTTTTTTAGCAAAGTTCCTCACTTTTTTTAGTTATTTTGACTCCCTGTGACATGAATGATGTTGCTTGAATTGGTAAAACCCACAGGAAATTCGCATCAGCAGTTTCTTCTTTTTTAAGCTACTAGTTTTGATTTCATGACATATCATTCGCGTGATTCTGTCTCAGTGCTTTCATCCACCTTATTTCCGGCCAGATGACAGCTGAATACAGTGACAAGCTCAACAAATACTCCAAATATTTAGCATCCTGAAAGTGCTGGAAGTAGGTGTCTTTCCAGGTAGCATTAAGTACTGAAAGTATGGTAGATATCTTTGTTAAAAGAGCTATCTTGAAACAAGCATTAAAAACCTGTTTAAAAGGAGCAAGATGTCTGTAGTGGAAGTTTTCTGGTTTCCATCTGTAGTCTGAGCAGTACCAATCACTTTTGAGAAACCTATGATTTCATATGGACATAAACAATTGGAGAACAAAAAAGTGCCACAATGCAATCTCAAATCCATTGGCTATGTCAGCCATTTATTTATCTATTTATTTATTCTTTTAACATTCTTCAATGCCTTTAGAAGGTCAACAGACAGAAAAACGGTCCATCTAGCCAATTCATTGTCTGGGTGCCTTCTGGATAGTCATGATGGACTAAAAATTGAGCAATGTTTTAGCATTCTCTGCATGATGCTTCATACACAGCTCAAATCAGTTATTCAAACAGTGGACGAATGCTTGATTGTATCGCTGAAGGTTTCTCATATGAAAATGTATTATATTGGGCCTTGAAAATAAAATATTATTTTCCTCCAAAGATTCTGTCAGCAACAAAGCTGAAAGAAAAGGCTGTGGTTTTGACCTTGACAGGGAGACGTCTGTTCAATAGTTATCCCATTTCATTACTCATTGCAAAGCCTCACAGAATCAAAATATAGAGTCTTTGATATACAGTGCGACACAAAAGCCTTAGGAATACCATGTTTTCATGAAATTCAAATTAATTTTCTAGCTGTCTTAATATGCAAGCAGAAAACACAAGAACCTGGCTCTTAATCAATATAATTGCAGATATCTGTAAATGACAACCTCCTTAAAAATAATTAAGTCTGTGCTTGGCTCTAGTTCAAAATACTAACTTTTGTTTGAAGAGTAATTTATTTCTGAACATTGTGTGTTGTACATATTGAAGTCAACAGATATAGGGTATTCTGTAGCCAATGCTGATAACTAAAACATGCAAAATAATTGGCCAACTGATTACTTGGTCTTCACCTAATATTATATCAGATGAAGACATATTTTCTGTTTTATCTTTCTGGAGTGATGAATAAATATGAATTGCCATAAAAACAATGAACTAACAAGGCAAGGGGTGTGTTAGATTTTTGTACAGTAATGTATTTATGACTAAAGTTCATATGTATTAACTCAGAGCAGTTAGTTTTTTGTGAGTGAGTTCCGAATATTTACTTGCTTGCTCATTTTTTTAGAATATTCAAAGTAACTGAAGGTTATTGAGTACCAGACATCATCTGTTAAAATAAGATAACCCTTGAAATGCAAAAATGTAATGAAAACACAACACAGCTAATTACATACCAAACTGATGCTACTAATTCTATCATACAAAATGCATTAATTAGAATGTTGACCAGATGTGGGACAATGAAAACAACTCTGCATTCTAAATGTACAATACAATAGAGAATACACCACAAGCAGCATTCTTGAAAATCTGTATCATTCAAAAACCCCTCTTAAGCCATCTTCACACTATGTAATTTTAAGTCCAGTTTGCAAGTTAAAAATTTCACCAATGAAAAACTCTTAACCAAATGCACGTCAGTGAACAAACAGTGCTATACCTAACATACAACATGAGAGCAACAGCTGTAACCCTACGTTCTCTGGAACAGGTTTTAAAAGTTTAGTTGCTTTAAATTCTGACTTAAAACTAATTTTTATTCTTTGGGTTTTACCTAAGATTCCACTTTGGTCCATGCCATTTTATTTTTGTTCTTACTAGGTGATATTTTAATTTATTTTTACTTCAAGGATTAGCTGGAGAATATTGTATCTTTGTACTATTTTAATGAAGACAGACACAAAATCACATCAAGAATAAACAACAGGGCAACAATACAATGTCAGGCACAAAAAGCAAACAGGTAACATGGGTCGGTTTCATTTCATTTGACGTTTTGACAGTGACATTTTCTGTTACTTCTGGAGTGTGTTTTATTGATAATGCAGCCTGGAGAGAGGTTGTTGTCAGTTCATACGCAGTATGTGTGACCACCTGTTGCCAATCAGTCACATAATGTGAACACTATCAAGACTTCAAGACTCTTGATTATTACACTTCAAATAAGACAGCAGAGTGTTCTGCCACTATTGAAAGATGTGCAGTCTGAGGCCGTCTTTATTGGAGACCCCTACCAGACATGCACACTTGGAATATGATCAAGGATTATGACTTTGAATTGCAAACTGAGGTTTTATTAGGAGCCCACATCAACCTTCATAACCACACAGATAGATTCTGAAATCTTGAAATAGTCCTTGCACCTCTGCTCTGTGTGTGTGACAGAAAGAGTGCTGGATTGACATGTACGATTCAGAGAAAAAGCAAAAAAATTCTTTGCTCTATATCTGCTGATACATCTAGTGCAGGCAATATACCCCCTCCCCCCACTACTTCTCTCTCTCTCTCTCTCTCTCTCTCTCTCTCTCTCTCTATATATATATATATATATATATATATATATATATATATGCACACACAATAAGAATGAAAAAAAGAGCTAAAAGGGTATGAGGAATGCATGAATACATACATTTTATAAACAACTTCCAATGGAGGAACAGAGGAAAGATAATGCAATTACAAAGGTGAGAAAAAAGACGAAAATTATAAAGGGTCACTTCTAAAAAGAGAAAACAATTTCTGGACTAAAATTCCTTTTTGGGAAACCAAAGACCTGGAGTAGGAGGAGAGAGGGGGAGTGATGAAAGGAGAGAGAGCCATGATGATGCCAGGGTGACTAACCCTCTTCTCCTCCATCTCCTCCTCCATGTGCTCCCACCAAGGAGAATAAAAATATTTAAATTTCATGTGTAAGATGACCTTGACCGGCTGAGAGCAGAATTAAATTTCTGCGGAGAAGAGCAGCAATTCAAGTGGCAAGACAGAAACAGATCATGTAGGACATGATTAAAGAGTGCAGAGAAACACTGAGATGGCTATAATACATAATGGATCACAACCTGCTTGCTGACTCTCCTTCAGAGGATCAGGGATAGTCTGTCCCTTGGTGGCTAATTTTATTGGAGAATCCAAATGCATATAAAACAACAATAAGAATGCCAAGGGATCAAATGAAAGCATTGCTGGGGTCTGAGAGCTTGATTCGTCATTTTAATGCTACCTGGAAGTCAATTTAAAGTCAATTTCTTCCTGTGCCTTATCTGATAGATCAGACATCTGATCTGCAACAACTGTTGAGCAGATTGTGAATATAATTTGGGGATGAAAACTGTTGGCACCAGGTCTGTTGCACTCAGGTTCAGCTGATGTTGAGGGAGATAAAATAATAAAGTGAGGGACTCTAATCTTGAGTTGTCAGATCCAATCACTGATAAATATTCTCTTTGAAAGATTTTTTTTTCATATGTCAGGCCTTGTAGTTTTGAATCTCCAGTATTATGTGTTTCCCAAGAGGGATTTACTGTTAAATATCTTATAGATATACAGTAATAAATAGGGTCACATCCAAATCTAGCATTTTTTTTTGCACTTGCTTATTTTAATTACTTTTGAGAAAAATGTAGTGTCTGTTTCCATTATGCTCAACACAGACTCCTGTCTCCTTCCATCTACCTTATCCTTTCTCTCCAAATGCCCAGAGTTATAAGATCCATGCTGACTCATACAGACTACTCATTCCCTTTGATATCCTCCAGGCTTTCACTTTGGGTGAAATAAACCGGTCTACAACTTCTGTTTTGCTGAACAAGAGCAATAACTCACAGCTGTCTCATAGATTGTAGATTTAGAGGTGCTGGCATTTCTTTTGTGTGTATTCGTTTGTGTATTCAGCCTTGTGTGAATGTATCAATGTTTCCGTGTGAGCAGAGGAGCAGGACTGTTAATTCTTTTCTTTCATGAACCCCCAATCTGAATTACAGTATGATGATTTGGCAGTTTTTCGGGTGAAACTTTTTATTTTTTGTATACAAAGGAAAACTCACTTAAAAGTATGAATAAGTATACAATTGATGACTGAAAATTGTAAGATCACATTTGCAACATCTTCTTTGATTTGTGTAATCTTGTTAATGAGGCAAGATTGTGCTCAAAAAGTTTCATTTGAATCAGTTTTTTGCCAGAGCAACTCAACAATCTGTTTGTCAACTTGTACTTCAACTTAAGCTGTTGTTGAAACTGATGTGTTGGATATGAATCTATTCTGTTCCTCTATTGTCTTCTCTTATACAAACATGCACATCTAAAAATGCACATGTGAGCACAGTGGGAAAAAATGCACTTGAGCATCCAAATATGCAAAGATCAAATGCATTTAGGCATGTATGAAGAGCATCTGGAGAATGGAGATTTTTGAGTCAGCAGACACCTGCCATGACTGTTAGGTGACAGACAAAGACAAGGATTTTTATCACCCTGCCTCCCTCCTCAGACAGACAAATAATATCTCCTCCAACACCTCCACCCACACCTCCTTGGTTCTTCTTTGCTGCCTCTGTATCACAGCCTTTCCAGTGTTCACCTCCTCTCTATAGCACCTACATTGTTGTCCTCCTCCATGTCATGCCTGTTCTGTCTTACTATCATCTGCTGCTCTCGCTTCTTTCTACAATCTCATTAGTTTTCTGAATCTACCTTTCTGGAAACTGTACACTTCTTTCATCCATCTCTACTATCCATTTTTTAATTTAATAATTCCAACTTATATTTAACTGGCTTTACCGTCTGCCTTTCTCATTCGTTTCTCATTTAATTCTTGTAAGTCACATATCCAACCATTTTTTCCAAAACTATCAGAGGGCATGTCAACAAAAAACAAGTTAACTAAAATTGCAGCTATGAATCCTCATATCATTTTCAAGTTTTACCTCATTGTTCTTGTACTTTGTTTGCTTTTCACAAGTCTAATAATAGCTGTTTTACAACTGAAGGACCACCTCATTATAAAAATAAATTAATTTGCAAGATGAGCACCTGAATACATGGGATATGTTTAAAATGGCATACTTTCACGAGTACACTCAAACACAGTGGCACTATGACAACATCAAGCATTTGTCTTCATCATGGTTTGACTCTTTGTTGAAACAAAACTAACATTATGTGTAATAAAGAAGGGAGAGATTATCTGCACCAATCTTGATGGCAAAGATGGCCACTAACTTTTTTGTAAACCAAAAACATACAAGTTCCTAACCACTTCCGGTACATGGCCAACATGGGAAAGCTTGAATGTGTCATGTGCAAAGCATTCCACAGTCATTTTTTCCACCGTGCCAGCACTTGCAATTTACTTTGTGAAGATATTTCTCAATGTGAACACCCGTATGTTCTCAAAACTGAACGTACAAATGTGCAAATACAGAATTTGGAAGACAGGTATGAAGTCAGCCGCTGATATCAAATTAGGATGTTTTTTTTTTTTTTTTAATGTGAAGTGGAAATATTAAATTTGTGCATAGAATTTTCTTACAGTACAATATGGTTTTTGCTTTATGATACACTGCCCATTAACAGAAAACATATTTGTAGCAATTACTACAATATTATTAGAAGGTTACTGGAGATCTGATATCACTCTCAAAATACTTACTTCTGAGTTGTTCCCAAAAGTATCTATGAGTTTAGAAATAAGTTCCAATGCTGACACGTTTCAGCAGAATCGTTAGTAAGATTGTGAAAATGCTATTTAACTAAGGTAACAGTTACAGCTGTATCAGAACTCCATTGCTGAGTCATGGATTACTGACTGTTTTCAGAATATGGAGTGTTATAAAAAAGAGGATTCGCCATAATTACTAGAGAAAACTACTGGCCTAAGGGCAGCATGGTGGCTTAGTGGTTAGCACTGTTGCCTCACAGCAAGAGGTTCGATTCCCAGCCAGTCTTTCTGTGTGGAGTTTGCATGTTCTCCCCGTGCTTGCGTGGGTTTTCTCCGGGCACTCCGGTTTCCTCCCACA